>JAUEJL010063397.1:0-17938 GCA_032274825.1 Drosophyllum lusitanicum | reverse complement strand
AAACCTCAAATAACATGTATACAAACATCATAGACTACTCAAATCTCATTAAAACATCAAAACACACAAAACTCATTTACCAAATCTTGAGCTTCAAGCTCCATTAATGGTGTTTTATCATATATTCATGGATTTCATCAGAAATACACATCAAGATGAACAATAACATGTTATAATCACATACTAACATTCTTTTTGAATTAACAACCACAAATCCTCCACTTAGAAATTTCAAGTATGCAAACTTTTGAAGGTTTCTTAGAACACACACTTACTCTTTTTCTCACTTTGAAAATAATAAGCAGGTTTCTTCCAAATTTTGGCATATAAACACGTACACATAAATTTCTCAAAACCAAAGCAGGAGGTGTTTATAGAGACTTATCCATATTTACATGCATACATACATAACATACTTACATACATACATACATATTTACATATCTTTCTATTTCTTCCAGTAACACATATATATATTTACATATATATATTCTCAATTAGTTAATTAATCAATTAACTCTAAATAACCACATAATTAATTTAAACGCAATTAAGCACATAACCGTGGGAGGGTCCCCGCGCATTGCAACGGATAACAAAAAGTAAAGATGAATTATATAAATACTAATGTTCATAACCAAATACTTGAAATAAAGCACAGAAAAAATAATAATTAAAATTGGATATACAGTGAGATTTTATTTTGAAAAGTCGTAATGCGTTCAATCTGGTTTGAATTTAAATATATTCGTTAATTGTTTTCATATTACATTAGGTTACTAAAAAAGAAAGAAAATATAGAAAATAAAACGGAAGTAAAAACGAAATGAATTGTTAAATAAATATATAAATAGAAAAAAAAAGGTTGCTTGAATCTTATCGATTAAAAGTTATAGAGTATATTTATTCAGAATAATAAAAAATAATAATTTTATGTAGTATTACTTCTCAAGTTCTCATTTATAAGTTTTAATATAATGAAACGTCTTTTTTTAGCATTACAATTTAAAATAATTTAATATTTTAATAAATTTTGTATTATAATAAAATTTATATTAAAAATAAATAAAAATAAGATGGTTACAAATATATATCATCAAAATTATAAGAGAAAACAAATAACATATATGCAAAATTAATTGTTTCAAATATAATAATAAATTTTAAATATTAAACTCAAATCATACCGAATAAAATCAATTAATCAAATCTTGCATATGGAAAGAAGCGAAAAAGGACGCGCCTGTTTGTCTGTTACAATTTAAAAAGAGAATAAAAAAAGGTTGCATAACAACGGACAATCAAAAGGATTAGGAATTAAATCCTTAAGCCACTGCGTCAAGCTATGTTCTTGTTATTTCTTCAAGCTAAAATTTATTTATTTAGTAATGAAAGTGTTATTTTTCATTACTCTGACAAATTATATATATATATATATATGTATAAATATAATTTGCATGCATTTACATAAAGTAATTACGTACATATATGTAGGCTTTCCAATTACATGGTTGGTTGAAAAATGGATACGCTATTAATTCTGTCATAAAATTACTTAGCGTTCAAGAAATTGGGTGTTGGTATTGAGCTCCCTCTCTCTTTTACACCTATGACATGTCATATAATTGTGTGGTTGTGATCAACACACTAGCGTTAAATTATAACCTCTACCTCTAAATTAGAGTGTAATCATCCATTTCATTCATCAACTGGTCCAAGTATTCTTCTTCTTAACCAAAAGTAACCTCTTACATCAGTTATTTTGGTTGAATTTGCACAAAAGAATTATAACTTATGTGAACCTACATATATAAAAGGGGAGAAAATACAACGAAATTGATTACATGTCAAATAAATCACATGAAATTGATTATAAATTGGGTTGTACATTACAAATTGGTGATTCATGCCCAATTCATGTTCAAATCTTATACCATACTCCACTCCGAACTAGCGTTCTCTATTCCAAATCAACGTCAATTGGGTTCTATAGTTCATTTGTGCGATTGTATTGTATATAGTATGATTTACTATATTCCAGTCTTGTACCAACTATTGAGTGGGTTCTATAATCCATTAGTACGATATCCACATTTGGTTCGAATTTTAGTTCACAAACCCTAAATATGTTTCTAGGTATCATTGATTAGGGTTTGAAATTTGTTAGTTCAACCAGATTTGGTTTGGTTTCTTAGTTCTGACAATTTAGGGTTTCATTGATCGTGTGTTCTGATAGTTTAGGATTTATTTGATTTGCTTTTAGTTTAATCGATTTGCTTGGCTCGTATCGTGTTTTGCTTATGCTTTTGGTAAATTGACTTTTAGTCCATATCCGATTCAATTAGCGAGGAAGCGTTCTCTATTTTATTCTTCGTTGTCTGATTTCTTGGATTTGTTCATTTGAATCGATAGTACGTATTTGTGAAAGTGTCCCTGATTTTGTTCTTGATAGTTGGGTCTCTTGGTTTGTACTTTCTTTTGAATAATGAATATAATACGAAGATACCAAGAACAACCCAAGAACATAAGTACACAAAATGAAAAAAATAAAATAAGAAAAAGATTAGAAAATTAACCTTGAACAGTTTATGTAGGTAAAAAATTGCATGTAATCAACTAAAATTGAAAGTTGGTTTGAGTTTTTAGTTACAGTATATGGTTTAGCCAATTTAAATATAATTTGTTGTATTTTTACACTTTTAACGTCTATAAAAAGGTTAAGTTTGTAACCATTTATGTAAAAAAATATGCAAGTGAAGAAATATATATAAAAACACATGAATTTACGCTGTTTTTAGCTGCCTACGTTATAATGCCTCCACCTTAGGAAAGGAAACCATATTTTTCATGGAATTATACACATAAACACTCTTATACCTTGTTCTCGAGTTTTTAATTAGTGGAAATGAAAGGTATGGGGAGGGAAAGAAAGGAGAGGAAAGGAAGGAGGGAAAAATAAACTTTTTAGTCGGGTTAAAAGGAAAGGAAAGAAATATGTCATTTTACATATTTACCGTTCTATTGACTTTTGCATATTTATCTAGTTATTGTTATTTGCAAGTAAATGGTGTGTTTGAGGAAAGGGTTAGGATCCTCTCATGTTTGAGTCAAACATGATTGATCATGTTCTTTTACAAGCATGAGAGTGGACCCTACAAAGGGGGCCCATTCTTGACTAAAATAAGGGACCCACTCTCATGTTTGTGAGAGAATATGATGAGTCATATTTGACTCAAAGATGAGAGGATCTTAACCCTTTAATTATATGTGTTTGGCAAATTAGTTGGTAGCTTAAGTTGAATAATGTAAAATGATAAAAAAAGGACAAATCATAAAAATAAGAGGAATTATAAAAAGATTAAAGAGGGTATTTAAGTAATTTAGTATATAAAAAGTTTTCAGCTAATTTTAAAAGCTACTTCAAAAAACTTTTTGTTTAAAAAAGTTTTCAGTTTTTTAATCCAAACATGACTTATAGCGTTTTCTTTCAAAACAAAAAAACTGCGTACCAAACACACCCAAAATGTTACTTCTTTGCCTTCTTTTTATGTGTATTAACTAAGTACCGATGGATATACATATATTATTATATTGATGCATAGAAAAAAAAATGATTATGTTGCTTTCATTATTTTCCAACAAATCGCAGATGATATATCAATCATATAAGTTTCACTCGAAAATCCACCCAATTCATATAAATTTGGGTTAATTGATTACGGCTTAATTAGATTTTGATCGGTTATTTGCATACACCCGAATATTTAATCGGATTATGGTTTGGATTTGAATTTTAGGTTTTTTTTTGGGCACGAATGAATACATGGATTGCATTTTAATTTTTATGATAAATATTATCATATGATATATATATATATATATATACACACACATAATCATATAATTTCCTTGAAATAATTATTTTGTTAGTTTCTTTATGAATGATTGAATATGATAATAATTTCTTAAAAGCTTTTATGGGTAAACAGAAGTCAAATATCTATGTTTTTTAAATTTATAGTGATATATTGGTTTTGAGCTTGATTATTTTGTACCTAATACAGTAATATGAGTTATTTGAATTTGATGACCTTTTGGTCAAGTGCCAAGCGTGTGTGACTAATGGTAAGTTTTGTATGTGCTTTTTTTGACAAATTTCTTGGTTTTACGGCCCGAACCAATTAATCCGATGGTAATTTGGTTGGATTGGTTTGGTTTAGTATAATTATGGCCGGTTAATTTTTTTCTAAAATCCAATTAAATCTATAAAACTAACAACCGACCGATTAAACACCCCCGACGAAGCAGCCGGTGATGAAGAGGCGTAGACTGAGTGTTTTTTTTACGATGGAGAATAGAATCGAAGAGCTATATATGGACATATCTATAATATTAGTAGTTTTTCTTCCAAATCTGCCCAAAAGCGAGCGGGTACTTATGAGAGGAAAAACAGGCCAACTCATCCCTCCTAATCCTCCTCTTTGTCTCTTAAAAGAAAGTCGAGAACATCCTTTTTTTTGTTTCCTTAGGTTTTCTTTCATTTCTCTCCTTTAAAATATGTAAATTCTTCGGCTTATGATCATGTCACTACATGTGAATTAATTATCTTAAAGAGTATGATAAAATTGGAAAGAAATTCTAGCGTATAATTACCAAATATACAATAATACTTATGCTTACTTATTCTGTTTTGAGGTTTTAATTAATTAGTAAGGTGACGCTTTTAAATTAACTTATAATCTTTATTTTATTTGATATTATATTTCAGTAATATTAATTGTGTGTGTGTGTGTGGTCAAGGCGTTAATAATAATCTAAGACTTGTGTCAAGAGGTATATATAATTGTTTATTAATAAATTGTTGACGTATCATGTGACCATAAGATGACTTCTCTTGCACACACGTACAACCGTACAAGAGTGTGCACGCTAAGTATATATATTTATCTTTATCTTTATCTTTGTTTCCGGGCAATAAACTTCTGAACCCAGTAACACTAGCTACCTCCCTTTTCTATGCAGATAGTACTCATTAATTATTAATTTATTTGATAACTAATTAAATAATAATCCTAGAGGTGGTTATTTCAAATTTTAATTTAGGTTATAACATATCTTTTAATTAGGCCGGACTAAAAATTAATGTCAAATGGATAAAGATAAAAAAAAAAAAAAGTAGAAACGGGTAGAATCGAAAGGTATATAAAAATATGAAATTAGTAAAATCATGTTATAAAATCACTTTATTTAATTAGAAAGAAAGCGAATTATATATAGACAATATTTGGAAGACTAATTTTAACATGTAATAACATTTACCCCTTTTATTATGTTCTCCAAGAGTCCAAGCAACCCGACCCATCTATTAAGAAACCTTAATTAGAGAACCAATATATATAGTCCATTAATGATATCGATTTAAAATTAGACAAAATATATAAGAAAAATGATAACAACAACCCTTAAGGCTATGGATAAAAAAAAAAATCAATGCTTTATTTTTTAAAAAGGTAACATGTTTTTTTTAATAATAACATGAGTATTGTGTTTATTTCTTTACCTAAAATGAAGTATGTTGCTATTTTTAAAAAATAAAATCATACCATTTTTACTTTTATCCACTACGCTAAACTCCGTGATGTAGTTATCTTTCTAATATAAACTCGAAGTATAAGTGTCAAAAGGAGAAGTTGCCAACTCATAGGTGAACATTAAAATTGAAATAAATGATCGAAAGGAATTAATGGAAAGCGAAACCTAGCTAATTAACTCAAGAGATGATTCAATTCTTCCATAGTTTCATAGAAAAATTAAATTGATATATAAAATACACGTATATGCATTACTAACTTATAAGATAGCTGCAAGAATATCGTAGCTTACGTGAATGAACCGTCTTCTTAAAGATTTCATTTTGAGGTGGGTTTCTTTTCATTCAGCAGCAAGTAACCAAACCATATATATATAATTACGTACATGCTTTCTGTTTCTGATTTTCTTGTTTTCTGTTTTAATTAGTTTCTTTGCTTGCACATAAACTTCACAAATATCCTTGAAATATATAAATAAACACACCCTCAATCCTCAAGTTATTCTTTTGTAAATAAAAAACACCCAGAAATAGAAGAAAAAAAAAGATCTAAGAAAAGAAGAAAGGTGGCAGTCTGCAGGTTGGTTGATCATCTATGGCTTTCTCTTACATGAACATGATCAACAGGTTTGATACTTAATTTCATTAAACTACCTCTCAACTTTTCTTAATTAAGCTTAATTAATCAAGTCCCATGACTTTTAATTAGCCCATATATATATATATATATATATATATATATATATCTATATATATTGTATATATGTATATATGTGTTATATGATACTATACAACATGTATGTATATATGATTGATATAATCAATCGATGGTATTTCATGTTGCATAATTATTAGTTAGATCGATCTCAATTAGTAAGTCTTGCTTATAAATTAGGTTGAGGATCAGGATAATCTTGATTAATTAAGAGTTACTGAAACGATGTTATAAGTTTGAATGTTATGATCAGGATGTGAAGATTGAATATTGCTGTCACGATCGATAGATCGATCTTTTGGAATATTTTTTCGAAATTTATTTTTAAACGATTTTTTTTACAAAAATTAATTTGATTATGATCTTAATTTGTAGGTTTTAATTATTATTATTTCAAAGTAGATGTAAATATTTTTTCGTTAATATTTTCATCGTTTCTAATACTTAATTTATGATTTTCGGTTAGTTAACTTATTTTAGAAAAAAAGTTAGCTAGGCAACATATATGGGGGTAAATTGCTTTGCTTGCCGGACATGAAGATTACTAATAAAGGAACGAAGAAAAAAAGATATCTAGTGATCGATAGGCTTTTGTCAATACAAGCTTCTTGAACCACCTTTGATCCACTTGATTTGACTATAAATCTGCTAAATGTGTAATAATCTTCCCAAAACTATCATTTAGAAAGTCAAGGGACTAATATGTTAATAAAGCAATACTACAGGTACCACACTTGTAATTTCTATAACTTGTTTGCTTTGCAATTGCAGTGGTTACACCCATGGCATGAAACCATCACGATTGTTTCTAGGGACACCGAGACCTTTAAGTTCACTCGAACCCGACCCAAACCCCAGTCCAAACTACAAAACAAACCGGGTGGTTCGGATCCCAAACGCGACTCATCATCCCTCTTCTTACGGTACCCGCTTTCCCAATTTTAACTTTAAATGTCAAACTGTATTTTCGTCACTAATATTCGCATGATACTAAAAACTTGACGTTTTATATGTATATGTGACAGTTGCTTCTTTTGCTGCTTTTGCGATGCTCACCAGAAGTGTCGCGAATGATGTTCTAACTGTCGGTAAAGAACTCCGTACACTCGCTGATGAATTCATCCCACGAGAATACCAAGATTACTACATCCATGAAATGCAGAAACTTATCCGTAAAAACGTCAGCGAATTCACAATTGTCATAGATGAATTCCAACCTCAGTCAAACACTGCTGACCAAATGTTCAAGGCTGTTGAGACCTATTTAGGCACCAAAGTCAACGAATCATGTGTTAGAAAAGTCAACGTCTGTAAAAAGAATGAAACTTTATCGATTAGAATGAACAATGATGATGAAATCGTGGATGAATTTGACGGGGTTGAAGTAAAATGGAGATCGGCGACCAAATTTGAAACAGGGGAAGTACAACCGGGACTCAGAAGCTACGAATTGACTTTCCACAATCAACACAGAAACAAGATTCTTGAGTCC
Source organism: Drosophyllum lusitanicum (assembly GCA_032274825.1). Classification (NCBI taxonomy): domain Eukaryota; kingdom Viridiplantae; phylum Streptophyta; class Magnoliopsida; order Caryophyllales; family Drosophyllaceae; genus Drosophyllum; species Drosophyllum lusitanicum. The sequence continues at coordinate 10,141 of JAUEJL010063397.1, read as the reverse complement.
TATTTACCATACATTTTGGATCGATGTGATGAAATTGAAGCCAAAATAAGCGGATTTAAGGTGCATATGATCGACGATGGTTATCCAGAACCGAAAACCATCATTCTCGATAACCCGATGAACTTTAACACGCTAGCAATTGAGCCCGAGCTAAAGAAAACGGTGATTGAGGATTTGAACAATTTCAAGAACGGGAAGGAATACTATCGAAGAATCGGTAAGGCTTGGAAACGCGGGTATTTGATATACGGTCCTTCAGGTACCGGCAAATCAAGCTTGATAGCATCGATGGCAAATTACTTAAACTACGATCTTTACGATATTGATCTCACACAAGTCGATTCCGACTCGCAACTTAAAAGCATTTTGCTCGAAATGCCGAGCAAATCGATGCTTGTTTTCGAAGATTTTGACCAGCTTCCGACCAAATGTATAGAAAGAATCTTAAACTTCATAGACGGAATCTGGTCTTGTTGTGGAGAAGAACGAATATTTGTTTTCACGACCAAATGTATCGATAGACTTGACCCGACATTACTAAGACCGGGTCGAATGGACATGCATATTCATATGTCATACTGCACGTTTTCGGCATTCAAACAATTAGCTTTTAGTTATTTGGAGCTGGAAGAACACAGGCACTTTGAGCGAGTTAGAGAGCTGTTGCGAAATGTAAATGTGACGCCTGCGGAAGTGTCGGGAGAGCTCATGAAGTGCACAAAAGACGCAACGCTATCGCTCGAGAGACTTATTGCGTACCTAGAGAAGAAAACGAGTTACTAATTATGTCATATTATGCAAATAGAATTGATAATCAGCTTTACATTGCAGAAATACTAACGCTTTCTGTATTTTAAGTGATCTGTAGATAATAGAATGGGTTTGTGTTATATTTTGATGTTGTAATTAAAGGTGATATTAGCTATGAATCTATGATATGATGCATAATCACATTGTGCAGAAACTTAAAAAAGAGCTCCTAAAGTCGAGAATCATAAATGTTTTTTGTTTGTCATTTTCTTTCAAATTAGTTACATTATTATTTAAATTAGCTTCAATATCATCTATATTCGAATCATTTTCATTTATATTAGTGTTAGGGGCTGTTTGTTAAAATATATATATATTAAGCATCGAATGATTCAAAAGTTCATAATCATTATTATAGTTTTGTACTTTTATTACGATTCAAAGCACTAAAAGAAGAACAAAAACTTATAGAATAGCAATCAACGCATCAAGCGTTTCTCGATGAACGAAATAGCGATCAACCGGTCAATATTCAAGCGATGAGCCTCAGTCATGACTGTAATGGTGCTATGAAGTGATTTTCAATGAACACAGAGCACTAACAGATTGCGAGGAGGTGAACAATATTTTGAGAAGTTAGGAGATAGCAAGAATGACGATCGTTTTTTCCTCATTAGGCGTCTTTTGCAATCTCATGCTAACAAAGAACCCCTTGCCTGTGAACGTCGCCTCATGGCCCTCCTCACCTTATAAATGGGCTTATCTCTTTAGTAAGCAACCCAAACATTTTCTCCATGTATACTCTTTCTACTTTTGTTTATACCACTTCCACCATGTGCAAACAATTTTTTAATTCCGCCTATGATTAGAATGAACAAGCGTTAAATTGAGCCATCCACGTGATTAGCTTGGACCATATCTAATTTAGGTGTGTATGTGCTTGCTTCAAATGCACTTTGCTAGTCTTACGGTATGTTTGGGATAATCAGATGTAGTTGGAGTTGTGGCCGGAGCTACGAGCTAAAGCTGAAGCTGTTGATTGGAGTTGTAAGCTATTTTAAAGTGTTTGGTAATTAAAAATAGATGTGACAAGAGCTAAAAAGTGTAAAATGAAATAAAAAGGTATGCAAATAAAGAAAAGAAATAAAATAATTAATAAAATATGTGATGATGTAAATTGAAAGTTTCAGACATTCTTCTTAAGGTAATTGCTTAAAAATTGGCAGAACGTCACGACGTTTTAATCCGTCCAATTAAAAGTCTTCGATACATCATCATTAGTTGAGTCCATCTATAAAGATCATTATAATTACAAATAACTATACGAAAGAAAAGCTGAGAATGTGCATATTTAAAAAGCAATGCCTATGAGAAGACCACAAGAATCAAAAAATGATTATAAAACTACCAAACATAAAATGTAATTGAGGTGTGCACCATTTGTGTCTATGCACACAAGATCATAGCCATTACATGTTACCAAAACAATCATAGCATGTTAATTGGTAAACCATTCATATAATTGACAATCCATATATATAGGCTAACGCATATTCAATCAAGATGTTAACAAGGCTTTCATCACATTAATATATGTAATACGTTGTGTGTTTTTAAGAAGAAAAATGGAGGAGAAAGAGGGGTTATTTGGTTAAAAAATTACCCTTTCAAATATGGTTATTTGAAAGGAAAGGGATCCTCCTTCATTTCCGTTCTAATTTAAGAACATAACTTAATCATTCATTTTCATGTAAAATTCGAGAACGGAGCGTTAATACGAGCTTATGGTTCGCTTATTTTCAAAGGTTCTAGTAGCAAAGGTCCTCCCTATGGATTCTTTTTTTTTGTTCGATGTATTCTTGTCTTTTCTAGGATTTTAAGAAAAAAAAATCACAACTGCGCGTATGGTGGTACCAAATTAACCTAAATCCAAATAAAAGCACAATATACATATAACTATAATTTTCAAAACTAAAACCAAACAACATTAATTATATCACAACTACGGGATGAGGTATATGCTTTTAGCAACACCTATTTTACGTATTTTTATACTTACAAAACATTTTAAATGGGGGATGTATTATCATTTCATTATTTACCCATTTAAGTGTTTGTGAGTTTGAAAACACTGATAAATGCTTTTAGCTACACACGTCTTTTTCCCTACAACTCAATCTAGATTGAATCACATGTCCTGATCAAGTTCTTTAAGTTCACATTCATGTACGCGTCTTCAGGAATGCCATGCAAAGTATGTCTAATCACGAAGTAGATTGTTTCATTCTTCTTATGTATATATTACTGTTTGATTGATCAGGACACTCGATCAACCAACCTCACACCGTTCTTCACTAAGTTTGATTAGTGATATATCCACTTTTGTGCCTTCATGTATAAAATATTATACGCAAGAGGCCCAACCAACATGCCTAGAATTGTATTTTTCAAAGGGTAACAAACCTCCACAAGGAAAACACCATCCGTTGATCACTCATAAAACCTAGATCCAAGATCTCTTAAGAAGGCATGCAAGTCTTCTAAAAAGGGATGAAAGTACCTCCGTAGGGATCACGATCTCGGAAGAGCCAATATGAGACCTTTAAAAAACTATAATTTATGACTGATAATACACATCTATCATGTGATAAATGTCAAACATGAAGCAAATAAAGGCTACCAAAATGAGATAGATATTGTATGAAGTAGAGTAGTAGACCCAAATCAAAATATATTACTATTATTTTATTATTTACCAAATAGGTTAAGGTTTCAAGAAGAACACCTTTCTTGCGAAGTACACAAAGTATATTTGTGAAAATTAAGAAAATTACCTTCTTTAATTCACAATAACGTAAAAACAATAAACTTTTAAATTATTAAAATATGAATGCAAAAAGCGCTAATATAGTAAATATATTATATTTTTGTAGCACCTATATGAAGATTTCAAGAGCCTTTTACAAAATAAGTGCTTTGTTTAAAATTGCAATTAATTTCAAATAGGGAAAAAAACTGTATTACTTCTCAACTTCCACAATTTTTTCAAAAGTAATTACTCTATTTTTATCCTATATATTAAGTATTATCATGTTGGAAAAATGGAAAATGATTATACTAGTTCCCAGGTTTTATACTTTTTTCCAAAGTATTATACTTTTTTTTACCTCAACTTTCGGTAACATACTTCATACTTCTCATACCCTTTTAATGCATTCCCTAAACTTTTATATTTTTTAAATAAAATAATATGATAATTATAATTATAAATGTCATAAATAATTACGCGACTCAAATTGATTGATATGTATTCTCTAGGTGGATTTTCATATTTTGTCAACTTTTTACCTCCAGGTCTATACTTTTCATGCAGTACAAGAAATTGACTTTTTGCAACGACTACGAAGACGTTAGTAAATCTACGACGACTTGTCATCTCTAAAAAACGTGCGAGAAAATTTCCCCCCAATTCTACAGCCTGCGAACGAAATAAAAAAGTTGAAAATATAACTTACTTGTTTAGCGACAAGTCTGTCGTCGCAAATTAAATTAAAATTAATTTTCTAAAAATAATTAATAAGTGTGGAATAAAACAAAATTTAATTTCAATTGCGACGACCTGTCACTACAAAATGTCGTCGCTAGTTAAGATACATTTAAAAATATAAAAAAGAAATAAATGCATACCCCTTCCAATGAGTGGCTCATTTGTGTTCTCAGTCACAAAGTACGGTGACCGGCATCTGCCTCACCAGTTCTCATCGCAACCCTGAAACCCCTCCAAGCATACCAGTGAAGTTAAGCACCTCACAACCCCTTCGACCATTGGTGACGTCAACCACCTCGCCGCCTCCGTCAACCACCTCGTGCCACCCTCCGTAGCTGAAAATCAATGACTCGGAATCGTACCAAAACTGATTTTATTTCGGAATTGTACCAAAACTAATTTTATTTTTTGTTCAATAAGCTAATCAAAAAGCCAAATCAATGAGATAGTTGTTATTTGACATTTGATTATTTTTTTTAGAATTGTAGGAATTAAGACGTTTGAATTGTGATCCAAATCAACGACTTATAGTTCAGACATCCTAATTCCTACAAATAAAAAACAAAAAATATTTCAAACATCAAATAACAACTGGCACAATAATTAAGTATTTTCTTAACTTTAATAAACAAAAAACAATAAACCCAGGTTTGGTAATGACTCCAAGTCACCTATTAACCCTTATCTGAACCGGCTTCTAACAACTTGTCGTGTCAACTATGTTTTTTAAGACATCATAAAAACTTCCTAAGTGAAAAAATGCACACTTGAAAGTGTTAATATGGCAAAAAAACAAATATTTGAAGGTTCCATTTCAAGCAATTTGTGTCATATAATTATTTATCAAATTTATCGTTATCATATTTTTGTTTTAAAAAAAATATAAAAGTTTAGGAAGGATATTAATAAGTTATAAAAAGTATAATACTTAATGTACAAGATAAAAAAGTATAATACTTACTTTGGAAAAAAAATATAAAAGTTAGAAACTAGAATAAGAAAAAGATGAAATGATCCATAATGTTAGCATCATCAATGTTAGGTAATATTGCTCTTACAACTATTTAAATGGGGGTAATTTAGTCTTTTCATTATTTGTTCACTTAATTAGTTTATGAGAGCAACATAACTTAACTTAAGTGATGTTAACATAATGTATCATTTTCTCGCAATGTTAAAAAAAAGGTTTAGTTTACGAAAATACATCCAACTTGTCACGTTTTGCTATTGTGTTTATTGAACTTTAAATTTTCTATTGTGTATATCAAACATGTAATTTATCGCTATTGTGTGTATTAAACTTTCTATTGTATGTACTAAACTTATATTTTTTTTCTCTATTTAACCAAAATACATATAATAGCAACAAATTAAAATATTGATACACACAAATTTCAATATATACAATAACAAAACGTTACAAGTTGGATACATTTTGACAAACTAAACCCTAAAAAATATAAAAGTTTAAGAACAAAATGACTCATTTTTTCCTGAGATGTGAGATATCCTACTAGTCACCAGATCAATATAATTATCAAAATCGATAAAAAAGAAAAAAAAAAAATCAGGATTCTACGTTGAGAATATAATTACAATACTTGCAAACGAAGAGACAGAGATACGCGTTTCCACGCCGTATGGCGTATGCTATATTGCTATCTGCCTTCCCGACCACCACAACTCACCACCACCACCATTTCGCGGGGTTCTATTTTTCTGCGTTAAGCTCCACACCCAGCTAAAATCCTATCGATCCAACAAAATTCGCGATTAATCTCGATTCAATCAAAGCATCACCATCACCGCCAATTAAAACCGTTTTCCGTCTTCAATCTCGGCCACAGATTCTGCATTGGCGCCATCTGCAGAACCTTCACGTCCATTATTGAATTTCAGGTACGTAACGTATTTTTTTATTAGGGTTTTGATATCGAACGGTGTCGTGGTCCAAATCACGTGATCTGGATCTGTTTTTGTGTTTTGTTTGGCTTTAATTTTGTTCATGTTGATTGATTTGTGTAGGATAAATGGCTGAAGCGAAAGCCGGAAAGGAAGTAGACGGAGAGAAGAAGAAGACGAAGAGGAGTTTTTGGTCACGAGTTTGGAATGGATTGTTTAGGATACATGATGATGATTTTGAGAAAAGATTAAAACATATATCTAAAGAAGAGGCCACTCTTCTTGCTAGAATGAAGAGGAGATCATCGAGTTGGAGGTCAACAGCTAGGAATTTAATCGTCGTTTCTGTTCTTCTTGAGGTAATATTTGAAAGTTTTCTGGTCTGAATGATGTTATGAACTCATTATTGATAACTTAAGTTGGTATTTGCTTCATTATAGTCTAATTAAAGTATTAAACTTGCAGACATAGACCGTGATGACCTACATGTTTGAATCATACTTTTTAAACTTGCATGCTTTTAATTTTTTGTGTAAATAGCAGCTAAGCCATGATATAAGGTTCTGTAGCATTATTCCCCTAAACTTTACAGATACTTTGTATTCATAATGAAGTAAATTTGTTACCAACCTGCCTCGCACGAATGTTGCTTGTAAAATGCAAAATGGAATCACCACAATTCTCTAGACAAGTATCTTGATGTGTTTATCGGTTTATCCTATTTGAACCAAAACTATTTATCGTAAATGGTAATTTAAGTGTTAAAATGATTCCAAATGCTTGGTGCAAATGATATTGCCAAAGTGACAATATTTGTCAGATCAATTGCTTGGTGCAAATGATGCAAAAGTAACTATTCCCTTCTTCAGGTCCTTGTCAACATTTTGATTTTCTATGGTTACAGGTCATAGCAGTGGCTTATGCTATAATTACAACAAGAACAGTGGGCTTGGATTGGCAAACGAGGGCATTGCGAGTTTTACCTATATTTCTTTTGCCTGCTGTATCATCAGCTCTGTATTGGGCACTTTTTAGCTTCACAAAAATGCGTAAGTTGGTAAACTTTTGACATAGTTTAATGAAAAGAACTTTTGGTTATAGTTCGTTGTTGTTGGCTATTCCCTAAAATATCCAAAAATAACCATGTCATCTTTTGGCTTCTTCAATTATCCTGACTACTATTAGTAATTAACATCTAAAAATGTAAAGACATCGTAATTAGATAGCTTATTTTTCCTTCTTTATTCTACAGGCGATGGCACGGATCAGAAAACTGTAGACAGGCTTCGGGCTGAAAGACAAGCAAAAATTGATGAACTTAAAGAGCGCACTAATTATTATACAACTCAGCAACTCATTCAGGTACAACATATTAAGCCAAAACGGGAATTGCAGTCTAATTTAATGTATGGAAAAATGGTTATAGAGCTCCAGAATCTGAAATTAGCTTTATATTATGGCTTGTAGTTTATTTGCTATTGTTGTATAACATGAATACAATTTTTATGTGTTTGCAGAAATATGACCCTGACCCAGCAGCTAAAGCAGCAGCTGCATCTGTACTTGCATCAAAATTGGGCGCAGATTCAGGTCTAAAAATGTTTTTAGGAGATGAGTTGCAGAATAATCTTGAAGCTACAGGGAAGAGCAATGATGTCGAGCCTGTGAAATCTAGTGGTCTGCGGAAACGAAATACATCAGAAGCTGCATCTAAGGGAGAAAATGACATGGAAATGGTTCAGCATGTGGATAATGAGGTTTCTCCACATAATCAGCTTGTTGTTGAGCATCATAACCCTGCAGCTTTTGGATCTCAAGATGGGGGTTGGCTTGCTCGTGTTGCTGCATTGCTTGTGGGAGAGGACCCCTCACAATCTTATGCACTTATATGTGGCAATTGCCATATGCATAATGGTATGTACATTTCATCAGCAAAATTACATAAGAAACAACGGGTAATAAAGTAATAATTGCAAAAGTCATAGCTACTTGCAATTAAAATGTTGTTTATGATGTCACTTCAAGCTTGAAACATGTCCATCACGGGGTAAGTTTTGATGTTCTAATTATCCAATTTTGTTTTGTCTTTGTTACAAAACGGCACGATACTAATACTGAATGGGTCGATTCCGGTTGTGTTTTATCTTTAATAGGTTGATTGGGTCAAAAGCATCTTCATGTCTTTTTTTCCATCCACAAAACCTTCGTAACTATCTTATTGAAAAATCAGGTTATTATGGAAATAATATGATCTTTATTATCATATTTGAAACATTAATTATTTTTAAATAAAATAAAATATTTGTGAATCAAAAGGTCCAAAAGTGTTCTGGTTCAGTAGAACCCGATCCAAAAATTTACCCATTCTGACATGGTAACCAACCCACCCATTTTGCATTCACTTATCTTGTCTAGAAGGATTTTCCTAAATCAAATGTCGAGACATACATGTTTTTATTCTGTCAATATACCACACATGAAACAGTAAAATAATATATTAAGATGTAAATTTCGTCTGTCAACTTCATGATGCTAAAAGAATGTCTTGTTTACAGGTCTTGCTAGGAAAGAGGATTTTCCGTTCATTACATACTATTGTCCACGTTGTCATGCTCTGAATAGACCAAGGAACTCAGGCCCCAGTTCTCCGGGTACCAGCAGCACCATTGATGCTACATCTCCAACGATCGGTGGTGCCGATATTGATTTGATTAAACATAGTAGCGAATCTATGAAAGCATCCCCTAGCAGCAGTCCTATGGCAGAACCCCATACGAGTGAGAAAGTAGAACCTGCTACCAGCAGTCCTGTGGCAGATGCCATGCATGTTAGCGATAAAGTAGAATTTGCTAGCAGCAGTCCCACACTGCACATGAGAGAAAAAGTATCTGCTACCAGCAGTCCTTTGGGTGACAAAACAGTCTCTGACTGACCTTCTAGTCATTATGGGTGTGGTGGTTTGTGGAAGATTTGTGATTGGGTGGTCTTGGTTCCTTTGCTGTAAATCATTCTAGATATATCCTTATGGAAGGATTGGTTAAGAGGTCTTTGACCTAGCCGGACTCAAAGGGGGTTCAAGCTACGGGTTTAAGTCTAAAAGAGACAAGTGTGTGGAAGTTTAAAAAATGCAGAGATCACAAATAGTTATGTTTTATCGTTGTCACTACGTTGAAACATACAAGTAAAGTTACAAGCAAGGGAATGGATATGGGGTGTTGTTTTGGTAATGTATTGGTTAGATGGGAATAGTGTTTTGTTTTTGTTTGCTATGAAGGGAATCCTATATTTGTCAGCTTGTGTTGTGTGTTTTATATTTGTTGGCCAATCATGTAAATTTCTATTTTCTTATTTTGTCTTATTTGTTTACATTTAAATTTGGTTCATAAACAGGTTCTATGGACCATTGAGTTTATTCATGGTTGAATCCTGGACACTTGTGCACAATTGCGTATGACTCTTATCTTTTGTTCCGTCTACAACAGAGACGCCGCTTTTTAGTTTTCACCCATATATTAATAGTAAAATGTTGTACATATTTAATTCATAGTCCTAAGGGATTAATTTTAGCCCTTAGATCAATGACATCAATGATCCATATTGCATTTTAAAATTTTGAACCTTTTACAAATCACATGTGATTGTATACTGAATTTTAGGACTATGTTTTTTAAATTGACTTTATTAAACACAGCTCTATATTAATAACCTAACCTGAGCAAAAGCAAAAAAATAAAAATAAAAATGTATAATGATATATAATGTTAATAGAAGAATGTTCAATATAGTCCATAATTAATTCATAGTCCTAAGGGCATGTTTGGTAGGAAGAAAAGAAGGTAGAGAAAGGGAAAAAGAAAGATATCCTTTGTTTGTTTACATATGGGAAAAGGGTAGGTGAGAAATAATACATTTCTCATTCCCTGTTTTTGTTTCTCCGCGTGA
>JAUEJL010063386.1:0-17938 GCA_032274825.1 Drosophyllum lusitanicum | reverse complement strand
GCAATGTGATAGGATAGCATTGTATGCTTATTCCTGTTATGCATGACTTGCTCTAATGATGCTTATGTTAAGTTTGTACTCACTAGCTAAGTGTAGCTAACGGTGCCATGTTAACTACTTTTGCATATTGAGATTAGATTGCCTGGTGAGCTGGGTCCCCTCCTACTGGATATTTTTGCTGGAACGCTTGTGATGTAATAATATACATTATGGTCGGTTGTTGTAGAGTAACACTAAATACTGGATACAAAGCTTGTTTGTAAATGTTTCCGCTGCTTAGTTTAATGCAACTTAATCGTGATTAAGTTCACGTTTGCTAAAGACGCAAATTTTCGTTAAAATCTGGTTAATGCAAAGCCGGTGTTACAATAAACGTATTATAAACGTCTTTCATGGACATATATGTTAGAGAAATCATTTGTTTGGTTGATAATGCTATGTATATTACAGAACCATTTAGTAAATATATTATTTTTTTTATCAAGAACATTATTTATCTTACGAAACTATTATAATACTTAATTGATTACATTTTGATGTGAACTGGTTGTAAGAGTTAAGTTAGATTTGTAATTCTGGTTTTATTAAAATTCTCATGTATATCTATTAAGAAAACTCGATTTTGTAGACGAAGAAAAATCCCCGATACCCGACGGGGACGGGGATGAGGATGCAAATCAATTCCCCAGCGGGGATGGGGACAGGGACGGGGATGGGGACTAGGGGTGGAGAATGGGGATGGGGATGGGGAAAGCGATCCCCGATACCCCCGACCCCGTTGCCATCCCTAGATTAGATGCTTATTTGATACATGAGATGATCTTAAATAATGATAAATATTAATAAAAATATATTAAATAATTATATAATACGAAATAAAATTAGAATTCAAGAAAATAGCGATAGATGGCGACAACATCAAGATCAACGGTGGAAGCGTTGAAACGAGGTAGAGGGCATATGTGACGGCAGAAACAATTAGAGAATGTAGATTAGGTTTAGTATATGATGACTTAGTTTTATTGTATAGATAGGCAAGGACCCATTAGGGTTTCATATTAGGGTGTCTCTTGTATCCTTTGTACTCTATAAATAGTTATCAATGTAATACAAAATATCTACGAGGTTTTCATTATTTTACAAAAACATGGTTTTACGATATAAAGAGACATGATTGTATAGGTCAAATATTTATTTGTTATAATTAAAAATAATTTAAAATGATAATAAAATATTTTAACATGATAAAATTAAGAATTTAGTTAAATATAATATTCTGAAATGTTATAAAGGGTAAATATAATATTTATAAACTATGGTAAGTAAATATAATATTTTAAGGTTTAAGAATGCATAAATGAAATCTTATAATAAATTTGATCCAATTTTGAACAATAAAATATGGTTAAGATTGAGTAATTACATTTATTTTATTACTTAGAGTTGTAGGAGTGTACTCTCCACCAAAGTTATCACGTCATCACGTCAATTTTTTTCTTCCGGTACTGTTCAACACATCACTCAGTTATGTAATGATTACTTTCTAGCACACCAAATTATAGGACCAATGTATTATCCTATAACAATCAAAAATAAAAAATGAATTAACCCATCTCCAACAAACCACGTAGAGAGAAGATGTGAGAACGGTGCTCAAATATGGTGTATGTATTAGTATCGTTTAAATTTTAAGAATTATTTATAAGAAATCAAGAGTTTTATATACAAAGGTTATTTTGGTGGCCAACTAAAAAGACTTGGATAAAGTTATTATCTAGTCATAAGTCATGATGTCTATGGTTCTACTATCATGTTTAATATATATGGACACAAAAATAATGTTCAACTAACAAAAGTATGAATTAATGATGTTTATACTTTTCTACAGTGTAGATTTCAAAAAAAAAAAAAAAAACTCTTAATAGATGGAAAAGCAAAGACTATTAGAAAAGACAAAAAACAACTATTAATTGATGAAAACTGTTTGACAAAACAAATACCTGAAAAGTAAAAAAAAAATCCAACTTACAGTTGTAAAACAAAACTATATTAAAAAGGAATAAAGAAAAATAAATGAAAATTTAACATTTTCTAAACTAAGAAGTTTGAAAATGAAATATTAATAAATATAATAGAAAAAGAAATATAAACATAATTTAAAAATAAACAGCATAGCACTTAGAGAACTTGTTTTAGTGTTCACATTTAGTTGAGTGTTTTTGTTTTAACTAAGCAAGGTTATAGAAGGAAAAGAATACTATCGAAGTGAAATAATCGGAGTTTGTTTGGTTTGAGGGATTTTTAGGAATTTCAAAAGATTTGTAAATCTTATGTTTGGTAAAAAATAAGAAAGAAGAGATTTGGATTCCAAATCCTATATGTGGGGGAAGGGTGGTATTTCTAAATTCCTCATATGTGGGATGTCAAAATCAGGACATATCTAACCAACAATTCACAGTCGTCTTCACCACATCAACCAACACTTCATTCTCGCCGTTGCTGCCCTAATTGGCCACCACCATAACCGTCACCGGCGTCATCATCATCGGCCTCCGCCACCGCCATAACCGTTGTCCTTCACCATTTCCGCCTTCATTATCCTTTCCCTTGGTCTACCGTCTTCGTCATCACCCTAATCGGCCACCACTGTAACCTTCCCCGTCTCCTCCATAACCTTCCCTGTCTCCGCCGTCACCCTTTCTTGTCTCCGTCTCCGCTGTCCTTCCCCTTCTCCGTCGTCGTCGCCCTTCCCCCAATCCCCGCCTCTGTGGCCGTCACCCTTCCTTGTCTCTAATGTCTCCTTCCTCGTCTCCGTCATTGCCCTTATTCGTCTCTGTCTTCGGCTTTGTCGCCATACACCGTCTCCACTTCCGCCGCCGTCGCCCTTCACCGTTTCCACCACTGCCGCCGCCCTTCACCGGCTCCCTCACCGCCGCTGCCTCCCTTTATCGTCTCCGCCACCGCCGCCGCCTCCCTTCTCTTCACCGCTGTCGCCTTTCTCCGTCCCCTCCTCCACCCTTCACCGTCTTCGCCACCATCGCCATTTACCGCCTCTGCCTTGGCTGTCGTCCTTCACCGTGTCCACCTCCACCGCCATCGCCCTTCACTACCTCTGCTTCTGCCGTTGTCATCCTTCATTGCCTCCGCCTCGGCCGTCATCGCCTTTCACCATCTCCGCATTCCCGTCTCCAAGCCAGTCAAGTTATGAAGGTGTGTCGACTCCTTCACCATCTTTACCTTAGAAATTCCATTATCTTTTATATGAACCAAACAAGGGATTTGATTGGATTTGAAATCCCATGGGATTTGAAATCCTTAGGATTTCAAATCCATAAACCAAACACCTCCTTAGTCTAATAGAAAAACAAAACATATGCTTAACTAAGCTTGAAAAAACATAGCTAACACCAATACATAAGTATGCGTGTTTCAATTCTCGATCGGCTGAGTAACCATACTCAACTTAGCATCAGCACTCTATGCATAGTTAGTTTATTCAACAAGTGAACCATCATAGCAATTGATTGGATCAAACTTACAAATCGATCAACAAAAGCAAGGAAGATGGAAGTGGCTGAATTGATGATGTTAATGTGGACATGTGGTAAAATCGTGTAAGATAATATACCGAATAGTTACCACATTTATTGTGAAGGTGGATGATAGACATAGGCTTGTGTGAGTGGTGTGTGTATGTATGTATGTGTTTATATGTGGTCGTTTATTTTTTTTGAAAAAGGTCATAACACATCTTAATCTAACTCAATAAGATGCGAAGGTTGTTTGTTTTTTTCATTAACATCTAAAAACCTTTTAACAAATTGGAGAAAAAAAAATAGCTTTATAACCTCTTAATAGAATTCATATTTCGTACTCCTATAACAATCGGCTTCCTTCCTTTACCGATTTTCACCTCAACATATGCTCCTCTCTCCTCTACATGCATGCTCTTCTTCTCTGGTAGTGTATACGCCATCTTTCATTGTCCTTATAGTCACCACTACCACCATTTGTCGTTGCGTATCTCTTTTTAATTAACTATATTATTATGGTTTTATATATATATAAAATATTTTATTTTATTTTATAGCTATAAAAGTTTAAATTTCATTATAAATGTAACAATTGAGCATGAAATATCATAAAGCATATAAATTCAAACATTTATATGTTCTAAAAACAAATAGCAAAATATAAATGAACATTTAGATAGAACCACCTTTTAATGTTCATATGTGGTATTCAGATTCAGACATAAAACTTTTAAAAAACAAACGACACCTTACTTTTACACACACATGTGTGTGTGTTTAGATGTACATTACTTTAGTAGGAGGTATGTGAAACATACAAACACATAATGGTTCTACTATATGTAACAAGTTAAAAACACACTATATAAGCTGAAGTATTACAAAAAGTAGTCTCTTTACTCTTAAGTCGGAGTATGGGTGTTACATCCTACCTTTCCAAAGACCGCAAAGGCCGGATTAGATCATGTTGCTTTTCTAAGGTTGAGTTTGAAGTTTTATTTCACATCTTACCTTTTGCTTCGCTAAGATAATTTACTAATCTTCAATTATAGATTTAGGCTCCATTAGAAAACTATTTTTTTTCTGAAAACGCAAAGATCCAATATCACGACAAATCTAATTTACATGACATTTTGTAGTATGGAAAACAAGGTTATGATATTAAAAAACTGTGGGTTAACGTTGTTAAAAGGCTATAACGTTTCATTAATATTCTAATAAAGTACGTGAAATATTTATTTGACACACATATTCAGTACACTCTTTAAAAATGTGTCATTATGTCAATTTCTTAAGCTGCAACTTGTACAGCAAGTCAAAAAGTCAATTTCAAAAATAGGACAACCATAAAATCGCCTTTTCGCTCCATTCTTGTTCGTTTTGCATAATTTTTAGTAAATTATCATATGTAATCTTTTTACCATTCAAAAGATATGAAGTGCGTCCAAGAAATTGATATTTAAAGTCCGATATGTTTTAAACCAAACCATTCATCACCTCTTACTGTTATTTTTGGAGATTTGACTCATTTTAAACTCATTCTTAGTTGTTCTTTTTGTGTTAGTTTATAGACAAATCCCGATTACATTTTCATAGACTCGAGAATTATACATTTTAATCGAGTATGTGCCACAAGTTATATGATCAAAGTGTCTGGCAGCATTTCAAAAACAGGGTAGCAAAAAAATCGACAATTTGTTCCATTCTTGATCATTTTGCATAGTTTTTTTTATAGACTATCTAGACAGTCTTTTACATTTCAAAAGTCACCAAGTTCAATAATTTTTATCAAATATGGTTCAAGAAATCACTAATTAAAGTCAGATATGTTCTAAACCAAACCATATAGCACCCTCTTACTGTTTGTGAAGACTTAGCTCATTTTTAACTTGTTTTTAATCGTTCTTTTTTGCATTAATTTATAGACGACTCGATTATCTTTCAATAGACTCACTTTTTATCAAGTATTCTTGAAGAATTTCGAGTCTAGAGTCTCGATTTCTTGAATGTGAAAGGTGAAGAAGGTGAAATGGAAGAAGATTACCTGCAGTAGTAGGTTGAAATCAAGAAAATGAGTATATTAAAATGTTTTTGTAGAGTTTAGTGAGTATATATTTAAAAAAAATCAATGTGTCATATTAAAACATTGTACACTTTTAACAACTTTATTCTAAAAAAAACCCACACCAGCATCCTGCTACTTTTGAAAAAACATCTCTAAGTTTCATTGAATATGTTTACTCATTAGCTTATAAGCACAGTTTAAGATTTTACTTTCCACTTCGCTTAATTTTGATAATCGACATACTCTTTTCTAAAAAAAGTTAAAATAAGTACATCTATTATTCAAATAATGAGAAATGGAAAGTATGGCCTTAAATACATCAAAGTATTGAAACACAATGAATGACACATTTATCTAATAATTAATATGGTTAATCATGAATGTTTTAAAATCATTAAGAGATATTAAGAATTACAAATAATGTCCATTAAATTGAAGAGAAAATACTCTTCTCGCTAAGTACACGAAGCTAGTACGGTTATAAAAATTTAGAAATTTGACAAAATTACCTTTATTCTTAATTCACAATAATATAAAAACAATAGACTTTTAAATTATATTAAAAACGAATACAAAAAGTGATAAATATAGTAGATACATCTAACTTTTGTAAATGCGTCTATTTTTTGTAGCACTTAGATCAATATTTCAAAGGCTAGCTAGCTCTGTTCTTCAATAAAATATGTTCTCCCTTGGCCATTTTTATTTTATTTTTGCCTTTTACAAGGCCTGATTTTTTTAATTTCTTTGTGAAGTATAACAACTAACTAAGGTCATATCATTTTGAATGAAATATTTTATAAAGTTAAATCATATTCTTGATGGTTTTCTATCTTTGATAACGAAAATTTATAACCGGTACGTGTGATTGTAGTTTAGTGGTTAAGGACATGGACTCTATAATAAAGCTTCATTGGTCTAGAAATTAAATCCTAACATTTGAGTTTTTCCCATTAATTAAATAATTAACCATCTTATATTAGTCGTGAGACTGATCGGTAAAAGACGTTTGGGATACCCAAGAAAAAATTTGTAACAAAAGTAATCTATCATTTTTTTGGCATATAACTTTTATAATAAAATTTTCATTTGGATATCTTTTGCAAATCCATTTGGGATGCTTTTGCCATTGCCAATTTGAACTTCACTGAATGATAGACACTTGATGAATATAATTCAAATTATTGAAAACTACCAAGTGATAGCTACCTAATTGAAGAAGCATCAGTGCTTAGTAAATCAGAATTAGAGACATGATCAAGATTTTATTCTCATGATGGTATGACCTTTGGGAACAAGTAATGGCCCATTTCCAATCAAAATCCATATATATTCACTTTTGTGTCCAAGTTTCTAAAAACTACTCATGCTATGCATAAATTGCACATTTTAATTGGGTTAAAGTTATAAAAATATTTACCCACATATCAAGATGATATGTAAAATTTTTATATCATTAACGTTTCACTTTACCTGTCAATTTGGTATTTGGTAATATTTTTGCTAGCAAACTCGTCGAAATCTACAGAATCCAGTCGGTTTCTGCATAAACTTAATTGCTAGAAAATGGTGTTTTGACTAAATCCAAAAACTCTAGTCAAGTAAGATTGAATCAGATCAAGAATTTAAGATCATATGATTGACATCTTATGTAAATCCTACTTGAAATCAGATTATTTTAACAAAATAAAAATCGTTTGATTTTAAGATCTTAAGATCAATATTGAAATCTTACAACTACGATTCAAATACCATTTTTTCTATACTTACCAAATAACTTCTTTATAATTATGTTTAAAAAAACGTAACTATTAAATAATCTATTTCAAAACGCAATTCTAAAAATATCTTGAAATTACTTTTTTTAATTATTATCCAACTCACCTATCTAATTGATTTTGATATTTATAAATATATAATTATAAATATCACCCGATAAGGTGATGACCTATCAAATAAAGCACTACATCTTAATGAGAGAAACAGATTAATAGTTAGGTCTCGTACATCAGAGTAACTACTCCGTCTTTAAAACAAGCTATAACCGGAAAAACTCTTGCTTAGAAAAATAATAATAATAAATAAACGCGAAACTATAATGAAATACTTAGAATGACTTTTACGAAAATGGATGGAAGAATATAAGATTCCTCATATTGAAAATTATAAAATTGACGTGACAAGAGCTTTTTATTTTATAATTATAAAAAATATATATATGTAAACTCGAGATACCCTAGCAATGGGAATTCCAAAGGACAAATTCATTTTGCTAACTTGTTTAATGGACAAGTGACTAGATAAAGAAAGATACCGGATTTGTACATAATAATTTTTAGTCACACATGCAATAATAAATTGTGTTTAGACTTTTATACCCTTAAAGACATATTTAAGAAATAAAGTTGATAATTAGACAAGGGTATAATTGTCTATTTTATTTATAGCTAAAATGCGTTACACATGAGTTAATTCCTTAAAGAAAGAATCTTTTTCAGCAACAAGAAGATGATTCAAGGAATGCTTCCGGTGTTTCCTTCTTTGGCTTTGGTCTCTTTTTTTTTTGACGGGTCATGAGTTATGCATCCTAGTCTACTTTGAATACACATCTTAATCTATGCATGTGAAAAGTTATTATTAAGTGACAACTCTGATTTTTTTCTGTTTTCTATGTATTGACTAAACCTAATTGAATGACTTATAATAAGATATTAGTAGATTATAGGGTGTAGAGAATAATTAACACCCCTTTTTTGTGATATAAAAATTTTGTATATTAAAAGAGCATGCTAAGAACATGAAAATTTATGTGGTTACTCGATCTGTGTCATCAAGCTATATATGTGGTTCACTCGATCTGTATGATATATTGTCGAGCTCCAAACCACAAAATCGTAGAGTGGAACTCCAGCCAAGGTCATTTGGCGTCCTCGGCCTTCTGTTATAATTAACGAGACGATCGATCGTGTGCTTCCTATATTCAAACTTCATAACCTAACACAAAGTTCACACTAATCATAGTTTGGCAAATCCTTTTATAAAGCCATGGTTGGTCTATAGGACTTCCCTATATAAGTTAGAGATTAGATTAGATTTGTAGAAGATAGCTAACCCATGTTTTTTATGATTTCATTGCTAAACTTTTTTATTTAAGTTCATTAAGAAATAGGCAAATTTATAGAAAAATAGTTCGTGTATTAGTGGATAACGTGAGCACCATGATGCAGTGGAGTTGCTTACCTCACGATGTATATCATTATTTCATTTTTTACCAAAGATAAATACAAAATTTTGGGCCAAACCTGGAGAATAACATCAAATTTTGTTATTTCATTATTTTAATTACGTTTTTAATACAGATCACATACCCACATACATAAAAAGTTGTAAGCTCGGAAATCAATAGGATCTAAATAGAAATGTGCACCTTTACAAGTATTTATTTTAAGATATATTCAGATTCAAATATACTTATATTGTTATTAACCATTTGATTTTTAAAGTTACAAATATAAGTCAAAAACCAAATAACCAACCCAACCCAAACCGTTTTTTATGGTGTGGTCTGTTTGGTTGGACTAGTTTAGTGGTTTGGTTTGGTTTAATATTTCTTGAAACCGAGGTTGCCGGTTTGGTTCATAAATTTTGACAAAAACCGACAAATCTAAACCGTGAACACCCCTACGTATGATATAACAACCTTATAAATCAGTCATACATGTTTCCGATTTTATTTAATATCAATTTTAGGGTTTGAAATTCAAAACAGGAACTATAGGGGATAATGAGTGCTCGGTATTCTTATTTTTATAATCTCAAGCTCAATAGCTTCATTCGAGTGTTAAAATCTTGAAAAGATGATTGAAACTACAGTCCCGTGTATTTCCGCAACCCTTTCAAGTAGCTAAATAGCTTATAAATGGGGGTTGAAATTGTAATGAATAAAAACTACTACCATGTTACCCCTAACCAACCCCAAACGAATTAAACTTGATATAGAAATACTCTAGATGGAGTTCTAGAAATGATTGATCATGCAAAATAATGTAAAAAGAAAAAGAAATGTTTTGGTCTTCAATATGAAGGTTTCTTGATGATATCATGAATCTTATGGGCTTTGGAAGCGAATAGTGATTTCACTGATTTGGATAAAGGCTTTAAAGTTGGTTCTATTTAATGGAGTTCCTTTAAAAGACTTTAAAATGCAAAGAGGAGTCCAACAAATGGATCCATAATCTTTAAGATTTTAAAGTTGGTTCTCTCAAGTCTCCTGTTGTTTTGCTTCAGGTTGTTTCGTACCTCGAACGTCGTTCTAAATATACATAGGACGACGAGGAAGTCTGTCTTTCGAGGGAGGGGAAGGGGGTGGGGGAGGGGGAGTTAGGAAATATCTTTCATTAGTCAAATCGGAAAAAGTTGTGGGAAACTTTAACTGGGAAGGGTCTAAACATCAGTAGACTTTGGGCTTCTAGCGCGACTTTACTTGGAAAATGGTGGTGGAGATTCCACGACAGAGAGGATGTTCTCTTTGGAGGGTTAAGGGGATTCTCGGATCGGGGATTAACTTGGCAAACATTCTTAAATGTGAAGGGACCTTTAGGCTTGACATTATGTCCTGAATGTGAAGATGCGATTGAGTCGGTGGATCACATTTTAAACCTGTAATCCAATCGGTGCATCATGAGCAGAACTAAAGGGTCGAAAATTTGGATTGGCTTTCGTGGCGTTCTTTCCCTGGGTTCACATGCAATCAGCTCTAAAAGTTCGTTCATTCCTAAATTTGGTCCCAAGATTTGATAAAGAGCTGCTGCAGTTATGTTGTAGTTTTTTGGTATTTGGTTGTTTCTTTCTGCACAGGTTTTAGAGGAATATAATCCTTTTAAATAAGCTAATCCAAACACGCCGTAACACACGCAAAAAGGAGTCCTACAAAGAATTTCTCCCAAAGGCAACGAATGAGAAGCTAGAATTTAATTTATTGGAAAGAATACGCCTGTAATGATTCCGAAAACAAACTTCACATTTGACTTTTGACAGTCAAAACCGAGTATCAACATCCTAAAGTATCACAAGTCCTCCAAAGATCAGTTCAAGTAAACAAGTATTTCAATCCATATGCATTCACATCCTCTTTTTATCTACATGATGATATACTACCACCTATCTCCCATTTCACAAAAATGGGCATGTGAAAACTTTAGTTCTTAACCCGCGGTTGCAACAGGGTCAGCCCAGGTGCAAACAGGTTGGGTCTTGTGTATATTACCTATTAATTGAAGTCCATGAAGGTGGGTCTGGGAGGGCGGTTAGAGGTTGCCTCAGGCATTCGGGTCTGCTGCTGTTGTGGTGGTTGCTGAGTGTTCTGATTAGCAAAGTGATGAAACGTTTGCGGGTGTGATGAATATTGTGGCGGCAATGAGCGGTTGTAGTTCATCCCGTTAAGTGGCGGCATTTGGCCTGTTTCAATTTTGAGCCGCTGCACTTCTGCTCTCAGGGTTTCATTCAAAGCTGCCAAATGAGACGAATTAGCACGGTGATTTTTTATTATTATTTTTTTTTTGTCACTTGTTTTTAACCGGTTGTAGAAAATTTCACTACAATAGAATAATATCAAACTTCTTTTGAGTGACTTTAGTAAGAACAATATTGAAACTTGAGTAAACATTTATTTGCACCTCCATTTTGTCATACCTAGTACAAAAGCTGATTATTTAACCCCACAAAAGATCAGATACATCATAAACAGAATGATTTTTTATCCAAACATTAAAAACTTATTATTTCAAACATCCCTTTAATGATTACCGGGAAAATTTGTTCTCATAATCTACAAAAACAACTCTACAACATTTTGAGGTATTACGCAAATTTTCAAGAAAATATAAAAGAAGAATATAGCTTTTAAGACAAATTTTAGTCCAAAAAATACAAAATTTACTCCCTCCATTCCTTAGTACATGCAAGGTTGTTCTTTTGACAAAAGCACAATCCAAATCTTGCAATTTCCTGCCTATTATTAATCGTTATAAGAATAATGAGAACAATGACCTTGGTCCAAATGTTTCATCTGTTCTTAATTTTCGAGGGGTGTTTCAAAAATTTTAACGAACATGCATTTATCAAACACCTCCACCAAATGGTGTCCGATTAATTTCGCTTTGCAACAAATGATTGTTTTGATCAAAGTATTAAAACTTACCATCTCTAAGTTTTGCCTGTTGTTCCATAGCTTGTAACCGCAGCTTGAGCTCCTTATTCTCAGAAGTTAGGCCAGTCGTATCCCTCTGCACCACAATCAGCAATAGTTCCATTAGAAATTTTGTCACACCCTTCTTTTTGTCAATTTTCATTAAAATTATAACCAAGTTTTTTGCTCTTTTTTTTTTTGAGAATGACCCTTGCTCTTTTATTTGTTTTAACTTTCTATCAACTCAAAGAATACAGTAAAATACCCGAACTTAAAAAATATTCTTCCAATAATCACTTATAAACAAACTTAAACCTTTTATCTGGCATATGCATATCTAAAATTCCTACTTGTCTATAATTAGGATTTAACAAAATGCTAGTACAACTATGTTCATACTAGAGGCCATAAATATTCCATCTACTTTAAGGTATGTGACATATCGATTTTCTTTTTACTGTTTCCAATATCCTAATATTTTAAGTGTGTATGTAAGCAATTTTGAACCATTAACCTACAAAATGAAATGGGTTGGTTTGGGTTATTTTTTATCTTTGAGGGGTCATATAGGTTAACCTTGAAGATTTAACTAAAAAGGAAACCAATAAAAAGGGTTGAAAGGCATCCAAGGTGTATTTATAAGCATAAAACCTCAATCATCTATTATTTATTTTTCTTTTTTAGAAAACTTGCATTATTCTTGCAATGATCTAGTTTCTGCAACCACATTTAATAAATTATATATTTATAAAAGTAAGAAAAACAGATTACAAAGTGTTTGTGGGTCAGGCAGCCCAGTCCAGCCCTACTTACCCCTTTTTCACATGCACAAAATAATCCATTTTATGTTACACACCCGCCCAACCCATCTTACCACTATATATCAATCTTGTATAATGATAACAACCTTTTTTCAAATATGGCATGAGACTAAGAGAATTTTGACATATAACTTTGACACAAGTGTACATGCTTTTATTACTTAAGGCTTCGATTAATCTAAAGAATAGAAAAAGAAACAAAAGAATGGACGGAGACACTGAAGTTTTGTAAATGCAAAGGATTTCATAGACTAGGCAATTATAAAATAAACCTACATACATATATACCGAGCCTTTGGAAAACTTTAGGCCTGTCATTTTCTATCCGTTTTAAACATGGATATAAACAAATTGTTAGCACACTAGAAAAATTGCTTTTAAATGTGTGCCAATTCAAATCCAGCTTTGAAAAAAATTGTAATTCTCAACATCAGAAATTAGAAACTTACAAAATACAAGAAGTAAAATAAAATTTTCAAAATTTGATAGCTTTCAAATTCAAACTGGTTTCCAAAACTTGGATAAAAGTTCTTGTTCATAAATAAATATGATATATTCAAAAGAGTACAAAATTCAAAGTACAACCAGTCAAATGTTTAAACCCAAATTTCTTATAGTTACTGTAAGATGAGCAGGAATTCAAACTCGAATACATTAAATGCAGAAATTAGACTTATTATTAAACACAAATATTATACTTATCATCTATTAATGTGTACCTGGAGCATTGTGACTTGGGTAGAGAGCGTTGTTGCTTCGTTTTGAAGGGTCTGCACTTTCCTCTCTAACTCACTCGTATACCGTATTTTCCTCTCTTTAGAACGGGCAGCTGACTGTCTATTTGCAAGAATCCTATAAACAACCACAAACCATAGTTTATGTACTTAGGCTTCACAAAACTGTGAGAAGATATCACAAAATTCACCAATGCAAAATGTAATCAAACTTCAATATAAAGGACTGTTTATACATGCCTCCGGAAAGTGATTACGGAATATCAGAATCGGAAGAACTGGTGGGAAGATAGTATATGGATATGATTCATTGAATTTGTTACTTGACCATTTGATAATTACTTTTGTTGCCACCAGAACCAAACTGATTAATTGACATAAAGAAAGCTAAACATTTGACTCATAAATAATCATTTAATTATAATCATGATCATAAGCAAGTTACCAGTATACTATATGTTTGGGGATGTTTATGAAGAAAAAGACAGGCATGTGCCTATTTTATAAGCACTTTTCTGTTATAAATCAGGAGGTTAAAGTAAGCAATCCAAACACCCCCTTTGGAGTCTCAATAACCTGATTAACCTTAAACCTTTAGAAAGCAAATTCAATCACCCCTATAGAAAACCAATTGCAGAAAGAACAACAATTGCATCTTGGGATCTTTATTCAGCCAATTAAATTGCATAAATTCATAAAGGAAATAACCAATTATGCCTAATTAATACAGCAAATTCCTCAAAGATAGGACGAATTTCCTAATTGTACAACCAACAGAAATTCGACAAACATTCAAGAAACCACAAGAAAAACAAGAATCAAACCTTTTAGCTCTTTTGGGGTCGATCAAGGCGAGTTCCGCTAATTTATCAGGTGCAAGCGCTTTCTTTGAATTATCAACCATCATCAACATCGAATCTCCTTCAAACGACGACGCAGCAGACCCATCCATCGAATTACTATGCCGGTGACGATACCCACCACCACCACCCGCCTCAGCGGCGGAGCTCAGAACTAACCCATTGAAGAAATCAGCGTCCACAGACAAACTCCTCATATGACTAATGGGTCCCGGCGGCCTACTCGCCGTCGATTTAACGGCGTTGACATCTGACGACTCTCCCTCCGACTTTGACGAGGAATCACCGGTGGTGGTGGGGATAGGGGCGTCGGAAGAAAGAGATGGTAAGTCTATGTTGGCGAAGTTGAACTCGGCAACGACGTCGTCTAGAAGGATGTCTTCGTCAGGGAACCGGAAGAAGGTTTCCGACTGAGCTCGGCGGTGGTGGGCTCCACGATTGGGAGTGTCGGGCATCTGCTCGATGTCCATACGGCTACCGCCGTAGACGGCAGCGATTGGCTTTCCGGCGAACTTTGGGTCCATTAGTAAGTTTTGGTGCAACGGCAGGTGAAGTGCAACCTTTTCTATTACGAAAAAGAGAAAGAGAGAGAGGTAAAGGGGGCGCGTGTTTTTCGATGTTGACGTAAGGGTATATTAGTCATTTGCTTACAATGTCACATAAAATAACTGGAAATCATTTTTAAATAACTTAAAAATATTATAATTGTTTTGTTGTCTATAATCATCTTCCGTATTCAATGGGTTACGCTACGAGCATCTTTTCCAACCTCGATTTTTTACTTATTTTTATTTAATTTCAGTTTAACTATCAAAGTTTTTTTTTAAATGAAATTACCATAAAGTTTAAATTTTTTATGATTTAAATCTTAAACTTTTTTACTTATTTTTATTTAATTTCGGTTTAACTATCAAAGTTTTTTTTAAATGAAATTACCATAAAGTTTGAATTTTTTATGATTTAAATCTTAAACTTTTTTTCAAATGATTTAAACCTTGAAGTTTTGTTAAAAAACTGATTAATTACTTAAGTTTTGTATGGTTTTCGATTTTACCTTCTCTACTTATTATGCATTTTACTTTTTATTATAAAGTTAACAAAACTTAGAGGGTTAAATCATTTTTTAACAAAAATTTAAGGGTTAAATCGTTTGGAAAAAAACTTTAAGGTTTAAACCAAAAAGAAGGTGTAACTTTGAAGATTAAATAACTATAAACTCAAACTTTATGGTAAAACTGTTTGAAAAAAAACTTTGATGATTAAAACGAAACTGAAGTAGAACTTTGATGGTTAAACAATTATTAACCCTTTTATTTTTTTTATAACTATTATAAATTTGAATACTATAATTTTTATAAATAATTTAAAATTAAATTTAATACAAGACTAAATATAAAATATTATATTTTATAAATTAAAAGTAATATTTTGACAATACATAATAAAAATTAGAGTAAATTACACAAATGGTCCTTTATGTCGTCACAAATCCCCGCCTTATTTTTTTTTCAAAATTCTTCATTGGTAATATTTTTTAAAAATTGTTACATCCATAGTCCTTTACATAACTCTCCATTAATTTTAACCGTTAAATCTCTCATGTGATTTGCTCACGCAGGAAAATGGACATTTCGGTTATTAACTAAAGGGCAAATTGCATTAAAACACAATGAATTTTGTCTTAATTACTATTATATGCAATCAACTTTATTCTCTTAAAAATAATACAACAGACTTTCATAACCATCGCATTGTATGCAACTTGTTGTATACTATAGAAGTTATGACAAAGTTCGTTGTATATAATGGTAACTAAACAACAAACACATAAAAAAGTTGTTTGCATGCAATGAGAGAATTATGAAAGTTAATTGTATTATTTTTAAAAAATTTAATTTTGTTATATACAATGGTAACTAAGACAAAGTTTATTGCATTTTAATGCAATTTGCCCCTAACTAAATGACTTTTTATTATAATTAAATAATTAATTAATAAACTTTTGTTACTACACTATCTCTTTCCCTCTCGTTTCTCACCTAGTCACATCCATCTATATATTCTCCTTTCTTTGTTCTCTTTTTCATCTCACTTCTACAACCCCAAATGCAAAAAACACAACGATGAAATAACTTGCAGGAACAATTGCACAACTTAACATGAAACTTACGCGGGTTCAATGCTCTATCTCTCTTTTGTCTCGTTTTAAACCCTCATTTGCCTCTCACTTTCTCTCTCTAAACTTATGGATTAGGGGGTTTAATATTATAGTTTTTATAATCTCCAGTCTTTTAGTTTCGTTCGGGTGTTAAAATCTTAAGTGGATTATTAAAAACATAATCTCTCATAATTTCCCAAAATAAAAGTTTTTTCAAACAGCTTATGGATTGGGTTTAAGATTATCATTTAATAAGATTACAACAATACCCTCATAACTAATGTCATATCTAAACCCTAAACTAACCGTGATAGATATTTGATTTTTTTATTCGCCATATTTAAAGTCGCCCACGCAATCATTATAAGTTTATTAATTTATCATTGTCTTATGATTATTATTATTATTATTATTATTATTATTATATATTACATGTGTATACCTTGACATTAATGAATTGATAATCCATTTATTATTATATATGTATGTAAGTGTGTTGTTCTTTATATTAGATGTTTTATTGTTATAAAAGTAATTTGAATGCAGATATGTTTATTGTTCTTTTTTTATAATCAAATATATAAATACTAGATGGTTTATTGTTATAAAAGTGATTATTAATAAATTATTCATGTTGTAAGTTTGTATGAACCATATATTGCATAAAGACATGTTTATGAATGTGTGTGTTGTTCTTTTTTATTTTAAGGATTTACTTCTTCCAAATGTATTAAACTATACCACAAATGTTAATGTGTGTATTCACCTTTCAAAAA
Organism: Drosophyllum lusitanicum; assembly: GCA_032274825.1. Classification (NCBI taxonomy): domain Eukaryota; kingdom Viridiplantae; phylum Streptophyta; class Magnoliopsida; order Caryophyllales; family Drosophyllaceae; genus Drosophyllum; species Drosophyllum lusitanicum. The sequence goes on along the minus strand of JAUEJL010063386.1, from coordinate 804 downwards.
TGCTATTATGTGTATCAAACTTTCAAAAATCGTGTTATTGTATGTATTAAATTTTCTATTGTATGTACTAAACTTATATTGTTTTTTATTTTTTATGTAATCAAAATACATACAATAACAACAAATTAAAAGTTCAATACTCACAATAGCATTTTTTAAAGGTGGGTACTTACATTAACATTTGGGGTATAGTTTAATACATTTTGGAGAAGTAAACTCTTATTTTAATCAAAACTAAATGCCTTGAATTATTTGTGGCCACGGCTATTATTCATTGATCTTTTTATCTCTTCTTTAAATATATACAGCAATGAATTGATTTTTCTTTATTATGCTCCATGTATCCATCTTCATACATTAATAAAGATGTTAATGAAAGAACACCTAGTAATATGAAAGAAATTTGTAATAAGCTTGCAAGTTTAATATGAAGTTCAAGACGTTAATAACTTTTTTTAGTTGAACAACGTGAATAATTTATTACGGACATTTTAATTATGTATTCACGTAATGATACATTTTTATTATTAATGTAGTGATATGTTAGAATAACATGTTTAATCATTTGTATTTACTATTTAATTTATTATATGTGTTAGTTGTATTTTATCATATGCCCTTTTACGTAATTTCATAATTTTCAGCTTTAATTCTAGCTTCTTTACCAAACACTTTTTAATAATATAATCTCCAGTTCCAGCCTTATGTTTCAGTCTTAACCCCATACTAGGGGTGAGCATGGTTCGGTTTTGGCATAAAACCGAAACCAAACCGAAAATTTCGGTTTTTGGAAAACCAAAACCA
>JAUEJL010063375.1:0-17939 GCA_032274825.1 Drosophyllum lusitanicum | reverse complement strand
ATTTGGATTATATTTATTGAAAATGTTTACTGTTGAAAGGTTTATAATTTTGTTGAAATATTTACAGAAAATTGAATTATGTATAAAATATGTTTTAAATTGAGATTTCAAAAGGTTTAAATTTGGACTGAAAAATCAGGGTGTTACATTTTCCCCACTCCCATCTTCCTCGCTTACATCTTCTTCGCCGACTAGTCCTTTGCCCCGTATAACATACTTGGTCTAATTATCACCCCCAGAGTTTTTTCGTTTTTTCCGTCAACTTCAACGGTACTCTATTGTCACACAATACTCCTACTAATGGTACTTTCCTTTGACTAACGGTACTCTTAGGCTCCGGGTGTGTTCAGACTTGGAGTACATGAGAAATATAAAGAAAAATGACATATGATGCAATAGTGAAGAAACGCATAACAACTACCGTTTGTAGAATGTTCCAAAAGGCAAACATGCAACTATTTTAACTTTTGTTTCCAATGTCTCAAACAATGCCCTTCTAATCTCAAGAACTCTAACTCTATAACTTACAAAACAACACACACACACACATATATATATATAGAGAGAGAGAAAGCGCGCTAGATATATATATATATATATATATGCGTCTATGTGACTGAATGTACATTGTGGAGAAAAAAAATTGTTTTTCACTTGTTTTTTTTTTTACTAAAAAGCTAATAAAATAAACATACAGTGAGACAAGCTAAAAAGTTTAAGCTAATAAGTTAAGTCAAACACCAAATTTCCTATAAGCTCATAAAATAAGCTAGTAACCTAAAAAGCCCATAAAATAAGCTAAAACAAATACCACCTGTTACGCTAGCCTAAACACCCCCTACATAAACATATAGAGAAATAATACAAAAACATGCAACTATTGAGATATCAACAAGCTAAGATGACAATCGACCTAAAATTAGAGTAAAACAGTAACCCATATCCATGAACTGTAGCAACTAGGATCGGTCACAACTACGGTTTAAACCCACAAATCTAGCACAAGATCCTCTCCGGTTTACAATTAGACTATCACACTAAACCCACAAATCTTTCACGACTACGATCTATGTATACCACATCCTTAAAGTCGTGATCTCGACAATATTTGAAAACAACATCCTCAATGTCTTTTTGTCACGACCGTCAGTCGAAGACCGAAGTCATTTTTTATGATTTAGGGTGAGAGAGATAAAAAAAGAAAAAGGGGTACCGGACCTTGCGACGAAGAAAATGTCGATGTTAGCGAACGGCAGAAGGGAGGTCACCGGGCTGTAAACGAACAAAACGTTCAAGAACCGTTACGGTTTGTCTAATAAATGAACGAACATGAATAAGATTTTTCGTTCGTTTAATTAAACGAACGTATACGAACAGAGCTCTCCTTCGTTCCTTTATGTTCGTGAACGTTAAATTATCCGTTCGTTTATATATATATATATATTATATGTGTGTGTTTATATAGTGTTTATTTGTTTTTAATAATGTTGAATTTGTAATATAGTGTGTGTTCATTCGTTTACGTTTGTTTATCATATTAATGAATAAACAAAAATGTACAGAAACTAACCAATTTTTTAAACAATCAAACACAATAGCTTGTTTGTTTATCATTCTTGTTCGTTTATTTGTTCGGGTAAAGTTAAGCGAACAAACATGAACACATAAAATCCGATCGTTTATTTATTCAGCTAAAGTTAAACTAACGAACACGAACATGCCCCGTTTATGTTCATTCGGTTCGTTTATAGCCCTACTGGTGGCCATCGTTTTGTTTGAGAGAATTCGGAAAGTTATACAAAGATGAATTACAATAAAATGGAATGCATGACGACAATAGATAACTAGATTAACACCGTGTTCTCAAAAGGAAATTGAAGAATTTGGCTGGGAAATTAGAAGGTGTTCTGAGCTTGAATGAAAGTGTGAGATATAGAGGAAGTTATTTTTTCCCTCCTTTTCTTTTCCGTTTTTTATAGGCTCGAAAACTTATAGTAAACAATGTTTGTCTAGACACTAAGTAATTAGATGGACAAAGTAACAAAATGCTTATGAAATGAAAGATTACTATCTAGTTATTTATAAGTTCAATCTATATACGTGTAAAAATTACTTCACCATATTATGTTATGAGAATGACCATATTAACATGACAAAGTGATCGAAGATACAATGAATTTTGTCTAAATTGTCATTGCATGCAACGTTTTGGTGTTAACTTTTTTGTTCTCTTTTTCATTATACATATCGATGTATATAGCAACACACCATTGTCATCGTCATCCGAACGACACTTCTTTCTCATCGACACAACCTTGATCCTCTTTTGACGGTTATGCAACCATCGGTGATGCAACCATCGGTGATGCAATGATCAACTATATTTATCATTTCCATATTCATGGTCAACACCTACTCCTCATACTCATCTTGTCCACTATGTTCCTCCCAATTTCTTCTTTCCTCTACAACACACATCCACCGTGTCACGAGGTACGATAGACTTGTATGGTGATCAATGTATATGCGCACAAATCTGTATGCGTTTTGATTAGAGATTCAAGGTTCGATTTATGCTTCTCGAAACTAATTCATCACCATCTTCATCTATCATGGCCTTGATTTCACAAAGTAGTTGATTGTGAATCACTCGTTATTTGTTTTGGTTGAAATCACTTTATTCATGTACAATCAACTTGTGTGTGTATTATGTATACTTTGGTTGAAATTGTTTATTGTTTGAACACGTATGATCAACTTCTGTTTAGGTACCGATTACACGAATGTCTATCAAGTTTTTTAGATCTGTACGATGGGGATGAACTCATGAAGAAATGCAAATGATAATATGATTGACATGAATTCCAGAGGATCGAAGATGATGTTGCATGTATATGGAGATGAAGGTGGTAAAAATAACAAAAGGACCAAAAGTGAAAACAAAGAACAAATTTGTTATTTTCTAAATTTAACCTTTGAAGAAACCCAAAGCGAAAATGCGTTACAAAATTAAAAAAACGAGTTGTAAAATTTCAAGGTCACGTGAACAAAGTTACAACTTTTCAGTATGCAAGAAGAAGCTAGAAGCTTGGAAAAACCATCTACCAAAAAATGCTGCCATTGTTAAGCAAAAACAAGACCATGATATTGACGTTTTCTTCTTCGTTTATCACCCATTTACTCTCAATCCCTTCAACTTCTACTTCTACCCTCTCTGTATCTTCGTCCCCCTTTAGTCGATATCCCCAGGTAAACCCCTTGATATCTATTCCTTCTTTCTCTACGCGTATGTATTGATATCCCTTTTGTGCACGAGCAATTTGAATAGTTTTTGTGACTTCGGAGTTGTGATTTAGGGTTTTATTGGTTCGATTTTGAGGTACAAGTTTCGGGGTTATTGTTCTTCGAGAGCGAGTAAAGGAGAAGTAATGGCTAATAACACCAAATTTGTTCAAAATTATGACACAATTTCGTGTTTAAATCAACGAGAAGCTGCTGAGGTCGACGAGATTCTCATGGGTCCACTTGGATTTAGCGTCGACCAGCTTATGGTTAGTGCTTCTACTGTGAATTCAGTATTCCTGTCACGATGGCTCTTTTTATGCCGTTATTTTTTTGCAATTAAAACGAGACTGTTAAAGGGTGGTTGGATGTGCTATATGATAAACCAGTTTCCTGTGTTGATCCAATTATTTTGGAGTCAGATAGTCAATATGATACCAGCTCAAACAAAAAGGATTATTAAAACAACAATTTACTTGTAGCCTTATTTTTTATATTACTTCCTAAAACATTGAAAATTCCAGAAAAGTGAACAACATAAGTGATTGTTATGGCCTGAAGCCGCCCTAGAAGAACATCCACATTCTGTTTGCACCTCATTTTAGTATTGCTAATTATTTGATTCTGACTATTCAATAATCAATACAGTGTAATGACTTTCAAAGGTATACCCAAACACCCCCTTACTAAGACATTGACCATGACCGTTTGATACTTTGGTTACAAGGCATGGTAACTTTTCTGAGTTTTCTCAAATCGGTGCATATTTAAAAAAAAAGACACAAAAAGCTTTTGAAGGAGTAGCCTTACAAAGGTGGCTTTAAATATGGAGAACTATTTTCAATATCTTTCCTGTTGCTATGTCATATTTGCAGGAATTGGCTGGTTTGAGCGTTGCTACAGCAATTGCTGAGGTGAGTTTTGGTGTTGTCACATAAGAGCTTTTCGCACAATTTGTTATGGACTAATATTTTATTTTGCGGGTCTTATGTGGTGTGAGAGAACGAATGATATATAATAGCTAATCCAATTACTTGATTGGATGAGAATTGAAGAGAGAATGTTGGGATTGGTGGAAACTTAGTGTCTTTTATCTGTGGCAAACTCGATAAACCAAAACAGATAACTACATTTAAAGCTCTACAATAGTTGATTCAACATGAGAGAATTTCGTTCTATATCTTGATTGTACATCTAGCATGTGCTATTTAGAAGAATATACGTGCCTCTTTCTGTTGCATTCAAAATAAACTTATGGTTAATAATACTCAACCATGAGCCTAAGCGCGACATCTCTTGAGATGGGCAAGTCTTTAGTATTAGTAGTGTCAAAGTTGTTTTTGAGACTTCAAGTTCAAGGTAACTTACTTAAGGTTGTATGGTTGTTTGGATGTGTTGCAAAAGTGATTAGTGCTACTTGAAGTAGCAATTATCAGTTTTGTAGTGTTTGACAAAACTGCTTCTTGGTTTGTGATTTTTTTAAAACTAGTTATTAATGTATATGTGATATTACTTAACTATCATTAGCTTTAATCTAATGATATTATATGTTAGGGTATATGGGTTGGTTTGGATTAACGTCCAACCCATGCTTGTCCATTCTTTTTAAGATTTCAAAATAAATTATTTTTATTATGTGATCATGAAACTAGACTACTACGATAAATTTTTCTAATTAGAACAATTCAATGTTGTAAATCTTGCTAGACGCTACTCAAGCGGTCGACTGGGGTGTAGTGAGTAATTCTCCTAGGCAGGGAGTAATGGGAGAGTATTCGGATTGGGTTGTTTTGGGAAAATTTCAAAATTATATGTATGACAAATAACTAAATATAATAAGTTCATAGAAAATAGGGATGCAAACGAGCCGAGCCGAGCTCGAACATGGTACTTATCGAGCCGGGCTCTTTTAGGACTTTTTAGGCTCGAGCTCGACTCGTTTAAGATATACGAAGTTCGGGTCCGGGTCATTTAAGTTATATGAAGCTCGGCTCGTTTAGGCTCGGGGTATTATTTTGAATATTTATTAGAAGAATATATATAAAAAACAAACAAATAAATTAATTAATTTTGCATATGAAGCTCGTTTAGGCTCCCGAGCCTAAACGAGCCCACTCTTTGAGGCTCGAGCTCGGGCTCGTTTACTAAATGAGCTCTAGTCTAGGCTCGAGCTCGAGCTCGTTAAGGCTTGGCTTGTTTCGAGCTTTTATCGATTCGAGCTCGAGTAGCTTGTGAGTAGCTCGGCTCATTTACATCCCTAACAAAAAAAACAGAAATAAGAAAACAAGATTTTTTCATCAAAGTTGCATTAAATTTAACAAAAACAAGTTTTTTCCATCAAGTTTACGTTAAAGGGTATTTTACAGATTAAAAATTGTTGAACAACTTTGACTTCATGCTTCTGGCTAGGCCAAGTTGGACCGAGTTTGACTCCGACTGATTTTCCTCAATTCGCCTTGGTCAAGAACCGATTGATGGTTCCAAGACAAGTACTCGGCCAAGTAGGCCAATTTCTACAACACTGGAAAATCAGGAGGTTCTAAGCATTTGAATGATCGAATTTGATCAATGTTTGACGCATTTCGTTTTTGGCCAAGTTTTTAAACTTGAGCCATTTTACCCGCCGGAAATATTTGTAACCCAAATTGACCGATTTTTAAGTAAATGGCTTGAAATGGCCACTTCTAACAATAATCAAGATCCAAGGCCTAGCAAACAATGTCTATAAGGTGCATAATCCCATGAATTTCTAGCTGATAATATCTAGTGGTGTAACTCTTCATCCATTCATCCCTATAATTGGGGAGTCATCACTTACAATCAATCAGTTGTTAAGCTTGTTGTACATGCCAATAAAATAAGTTTTCCTTTTCATTTTGTCCTCGAAAAGACCTTTTTTGGACTTTTTGGAGGCAGATTTATACTGATTCTATGCTTCTCTGTTCTTAATTGAATTTCAAACAGGTCTACAATGTGAAGGAGTATAATCATGTATTGACCATATGTGGCCCAGGAAACAATGGTGGGGATGGTCTTGTAGCTGCTCGTCATTTGTATCACTTTGGATATAAACCATTTGTTTGTTATCCGAAACGTACTGCTAAGCCTCTATATGCAGGTCTGGTGACTCAGGTAGAGCTCAAACTTGAACTTCTACAAAAAATTTACAGTGGCAATTTCTACCTGATCACTTGTGAATGGGTCAATTCAGGCTGTGTACTATGTCAAACAGGCCGAACGCCCGAACGGGTTTAATGTTGCGCAGTCTATCTTAATGCATACAGCTTCATAAGTTGCTTTATTCAAGGTTCTTGTACTTGTAATAAACACATTACTTACGTGTAAAGAACAAGAAAGGACAAAAGGTTTGTGGGTCAACGTGACATGACCCAACCTATATTAGAACATGACCCTTTTCAATCTGAACCATTTTGACCCATTATCCAACCTGCGCGTCTTATCCATCTTGCCACCTTTGTGAAAGGACGCATTTATATGTCTGAAACTCTAGATTGGTATCTTTGGCTTTTTGCAGCTAGAATCACTGGGCATTCCTTTCTTGTCGGTGGATGATTTGCCTATGAACTTATCAGAGGATTTCAACATTCTAATTGATGCCATGTTTGGCTTTTCATTCCATGGTAAATCTTTTTCTTTCAATTGAGCAAAATTAAAAAAATAATTTTAGAAGGAAATAGGATAAACTGAATAACAGTTTCCCATGACACAATCAAGTGTTTACAAACTCCCAGATAGCTTTATAGAAAAAGTCGATTTATATTTTAGTTAACACCTTTTGCAATCGTCTATAATATATGAACTATTTAAGAAATTTAGTAAAAAAGAAGTAAAAACATATCAACTTCATTCTGTCATTAAATACATATTTATTTAGAAAGAAAGTTATAGTACTTAATTGGAATACGAACCTATCTCATGTAATGTTGCAATATTCAAAACTTCCTGTATCTTTAATTTTCTATCAGGTACACTAAGGCCACCATTTGATGATTTGATTCAACGGTTAGTGAACCTTCAAAACTATAAAGAAATAAATGAAAAACCACCTGTCATTGCCTCTATAGATATTCCATCCGGGTGGGATGTCGAAGAAGGAGATACAGTTGGTGATGGAATCAAACCCGACATGTTGGTACGTTGTAAAAAATAATCTTGCATTTTGGAGTGAATACATTTAAGAAACACTAGCCGAACTGAAGTTGTTGATCCGTACTATCCCATGAAATTTCAATCTATTGAGTTATGACTGGTCAGATTAAACGGTTAAACTAGAAAAAAGAAAAAATAGCTGATAGGAGCCGGGTCAAATGGGTCGGTCAATGTGTATAGCCTCGTATTTCACTTAATTCAAAATGCTAGAATAAGAGTGTAATGTCATAGTTTATGTAATCATGTTTCAGATTATTAAAATGGACAAAATAGTGTTTCAGGTCAACCCACCCGACAGTTTTCGGCCTGTACCAAAACATTACCTGAATTTACCTGTTACCTGTTACCCAACTTGGAAATATTTGTATATTTTCAGGTTTCTTTAACTGCTCCTAAGCTGTGCTCCAAAAACTTTTCTGGGTCCCATCACTTCTTAGGTGGAAGATTTGTTCCACCTTTTATTGTAGATAAGTTTAAGCTTCAGCTTCCACCATATCCTGGAACTTCTATGTGTGTTCGAATCGGGAAAGCCCCACAAGTCGACATATCATCAATGAGAGAAAATTATATTTCGCCCGAGTTCAAGGAGGATGATGTGGAGGCCGACCCCTTTGTTCAGGTATGACCCATGTGGCTATGATCTCCATTTTGTGATTATATATGGTCATTGGTCAAAATAATCAGATTTGGAGAACAAGGAAGGAGTTGTAAGAAAACTGAGTATGAGATACAATGTAAAATTACCTAACTGTCCTTACCTTCTATTCACTGATTATTGGATTATCTTATTCTGATTTTGGATCTGATTATTGCTATCATTTTTATGAAACCACACATCGAAACAACCCCTATATGCCTGAATGTTCAATATCAATTTCATTTGCAAGAATGGGCTGAAATAGACTCTGTTCCTTGTATCTGGACACCAATCTGCGAAGTGTTTATTGGGCCAGATTGGTGTCCTCATTTGTTATTTTCTGTACAAAAGCAATAACATAACCAACAAAACTTTTATTTATCTATTTATTTACTTCTTTTGTTGATTTTGTACCACTAACTAAGTAGTGTGTACCTTATTGATACACTATGAATCCATATAAAAACCACCAACATGTTTCTTGATATAGATCCAAATTCTTACAAGTATTATAGCTTGATTACGCTACGCATAAGGCTCATGTATGATTGCCAATTGTGTATTGAATTAGAGGTTCTGTAACAGTTTCAGAATTGGTTCAATGATGCAATGGCTGCTGGCTTGAAGGAGCCAAATGCTATGGCGTTGAGCACTGCTGGCAAAGATGAAAAACCGTAAGCATCTGCTTTTAATGAGATATCTCCGTTCATTTTCATGATAATGTCTAGATGTCATAACAAATAAAGAACGCTTCATTTACAAATGTAGGCCATGTTCTTAAAGTGCTCTATATTTATTGTCATCTTTTATTAGATAAGCATCTTTCCCGTTTGCATATGCCTTTTATTGAAACTGAAAAGATTTAAAATGTGAATCTAGTCTGTTCTCTGCAATTTAGGAACACCCTAAGGGTAAAAGCTTCTTTACGTTTCTACTAGATTATTTGGGATGGATATTTTTTAACACGCTTTCTTTGTCAACTGTGGATATGATCTACATGTCTACACCCATTATTTGGTTTACCATGTTTATTTTTTTAGGGTGTACGTTGTGATACGCATCAACTGGCACGATTATATTAGACCTATAAAATAGAAAGAAAAGAACTAAAAGATAGTTCCAACGATTCGAGAGCTAGGCCTCTCTCAAAAAACCGATTCCAAAACTCACGATTTTCCTCTCTCTATTCTATCTAGCGACCTACTAAACTTTGGTAGCAAGAAATATCTAATAAAAAGAAAATACGATTAAGGAAACTAATAAATAAAATAAACTACTCCCACATTCGTTTAATACTTTAATTACACTTAATCACAAATAAATCTTTCAGTTACAACTTTTAGTATAATATCCAACAGCTTCATTCTAAAACACACCACACACTAGGAAACTGCTTCTCTCCTACCACTGCATACGAATTCCAGTGAACTTTTCAGGCAAGTTTGGGACACCTTTGATAACCGTTACCCAACTTATGTTTGACCATGGTTCGTATCATTACCCCCTTCGAAAAACAAATCTTTTCCTCTAGGTTTGCCCTTGAAATTTAATCTTGAGCTCAGAATCATGGTTTGACTTGTAAATTCATTTCATCTGTCTTTTCCCTCTCGTTGGGCAGCAGTATTTGTAGAGTTTTACACTTTTACTTCTACACTGATGTCATGGAATGAACTTATCGCATCTGAAACACATTTTTGCGCTTTTTGCCTCTTAGATTGAACCTGCCGGTTAGTGGGCCCACCATTATGTTTTTCTCTCTTAAACCAATGAAATTCTTAAAGCGTAGATTGGGCAGGGCCTGTGTCAGTGTGGGTCTGATGATCCTCCAACTGGGAAAGTGGAACGATAGTAACCCCACCACGCCAAGCTATATTTTCGTAAACCTGATTGTCTTCAATGGATAGCACCAATTCATGGCACGGTTAAGCCCTTATGGTTGCATACTTGCATAACACAAACAACCACAAGGTTGAGTTCCTTGAGAAACATGCCCTTCATAACCGGCTCAGGAAGCTCTTTTTTCAAACAACATAACATATTCTCTAGCCGATTCCTCCTGAGTAATAGCAAAGATTTGTTTATACGACGTGCCTTCATATGTGTTGGAGTTATTCTACCATCGATGTTAGTCACCTTCCCTCACTCCAACAGTACCAAGATAAGGTCCATCCAACTTCCAGCCTTCCCTTACTCCAAATGGTACCAAGATAAGGTAGGTCCTTACATAAACAATATTGCAGCACATACTTGATCCAAAACCTCAATGATTTGGACGCCAAAGACCTTTTCATACGATATATCCAACCATGAGCATCTTCCCCTTCAAAAATGGCCATTTTTTAACCTAACCTAAAGCAGCCCCGTGCAATCCCATACCCAGTTCTGTTCGAAATCTTCCCCCCTTCATTCCTGTTTCTGTCATATACCTATTCCTCTCTCCATTGAACCCTGATCCAGCACCATGAGTTTCAACTTTATTCGTCTCTTGAAATAACATATATTCACTGTTTTTGTCTTTTTACCTGCAGCATTGGTCTTAGTCTGATACATGTGTGTCGAATCCTATATCATCATAGCGGTTGTAGAGTCGAGTCATCTTTGGTAGTTTGGTCAGCTGTGGCTCGACAGGTGATGATGGCTTCTTCAAGTTAGTCAGCAACTTCAATATTCGTCACGTCTTTGGTTTGATTCCAGCCTTAAAGCTCCTAATCCTTCTCTAAACCTTAAGCTTTTCATGGACAGCGGAACGATGCTGGTTGAAATCGGCTTCCAAATCGTTACCTGTTTCAAACTTAATATTTATTGTCTTCTTCATCCAAGTTTCCATGACCAAAATACCCATGTAAAAAAGAGGATATTCACGTGTCCCAAAATTGTTAAACCAGAAATGATGGCCAAAATTCCCACAACCAAAATGGTGAAATTCCAAACCAAGACAATAAAGCAAAGCGGCAACAGTGCAAGATTGGCGAAATTTCCTTCCATAATCACTCAATTGAAATAAAATCTTAAACACACTAAATCAGTGATCCTTCTTCATTATCATCGACTGGGAAATAGAAACTGTTTTGAAGGAGGCAAAGTGGCAGAACGACTGCGGATGAAATAGGCTAGAAAGAAAGAAATTAGGTTTATTTGCTTAACTTGTTGGAGGAAGGTGATGAAGTGACGGAGAATCATTAATTTAGGAATATGATGATCTAGTTACACATAATGGAAGTTGATTAGACTATGTGAAGCAGAGAGGGAATAGAATTAGGGAAGAGAAGTAAGATACTGGAATCAAGTTTCAAACCCACCTCTCCTGAGGGTTTTGAGTGTTACCAGATTTGTGGGTTTTATATCCACTTTTTAAACTCAATTGCTATTTACCTAACAGTATACATAGGATATAACCCATCTCTTCATTCCCGTACCCTCCAACTAAACACCCCCCAATTCTGTCACTTCTGATCTGAATCGAGTTTTTGGATGAATAGCGACACAAACACTACAATACTGCTCTGAACAGTGGCAATGAACTGTAATATACTTTTATTTAACAGCCTCCTAAACTTTGGTAGCAAGACTAATAATAAAAGGATAATATGGATAATGAAACTAATAATAATTAACTACTTTTGCCCCTCTTTTCAGTAATTGCCTAGAACCCGCCCCCCCGCCCCGCGGTGCGCCTTGTTTTTGGCTGCCTTTGATAAATATCTCCTCTGACCATGGTCTGTATCATATTGTTATCACTCATAAAGTTAATTCAGAACAATATCAGTGCATATGGTTTCACTTTGACATTGTTTGAGTAAAGATGTTGATAATTTGTCTAAAATCTACCCTCCGGTATTAAACAATCTTTTTGACCCGAATCAGCATTGTTTTTTGACGGATGCAGTTCATCACGAATGGTATTGCTGAAAGGATTTGACAAAGATGGTTTTGTCTGGTTAGTGGTCTCCTGCTGTAATACAAAAATCAATACTTGTTAGAACAGCATGTTCTTTTTTTCTTTTTTTAATGATGTCCATAAATTCATATCTAGGTACACTAATTACGGAAGCCAAAAAGCCAAGGATTTATCTGAAAATCCTAATGCATCACTTCTATTTTATTGGGATGGGTTGAACCGCCAGGTGAGCCTGCCATTTTTTTTTAAAAGACGAATATATGCTGACCAAATTAAGTAAAGCTAGGAATTTATACCCATTTACTAAAAAATTGGGTTGATGTGGGTTGTGTTTTATCTCGAAGTGACTAATTAAATAAATAGCTAAAAGGGAAAGTGGAAATGGGTCATACAAGCTGAAGATCTCCCAAAGTCTACTTCCAATATAGACAACCTCTCAAATCGTTTTATTCAATGATTTAGACCATTATATTTGTACTAACAATTAACCGATTAATTTGAAATAACAAAAAAATCAAACAAACATGGCCTCCAATTGTAATTTTCAGTGACGTTCATTCATTGGCAGGTTCGAATAGAAGGTTCTGTGCAGAAGGTTTCTGAAGAAGAGTCTGAGAATTATTTCCACAGTCGCCCTAGAGGAAGTCAGATTGGTGCAGTAGCCAGTAAACAGGTTTTTATTTTGTTACATTTTGTTTGTGCATCTTTTTCATATTTTTACAGACACTTATAGTCTTCTATTTTTCAGAGCACCATAATTCCTGGACGTGATTTTCTCTACCAAGAATATAAAGATTTGGAAAAGAAGTTCTCTGATGGGTCAGTGATACATATATCTCTTGATTATGGTGATGTAAGACTCATTCCTAATGATTTTTTAGTGAACAATTTGTTTATCTGCAGAGCACCAATCCCAAGACCAAGAAATTGGGGTGGTTACAGGCTTAAACCCGATTTTTTTGAGTTTTGGCAAGGACAAACATCTCGATTGCATGATAGGTAATCTTTTGCAATTTTCTAGCTAAATGATTGTGTTTTAGAGTAATTGATTTTGTTAACCATGAGTCATTATAACTCACCATAAGTCTAGCGAAAATGTTGAAAAGACAACAATTTGCAAGAATATGTTGTCCGACAAATTCGGGAAATTTGAATGCAAAAATAGATCACTATACTTGGCATTTTTTTGTCTGAAATCGCTTTTGCAAAGTGCAACTTCCTTTCAAAATTTTGCAATATTGTGGTTTCCTTTTTTTTAATTCCTTTTTTGTCTTTTTTTTGCATAGATAAGTCAAATAGGATGGTAAGTCTATCATTCTCACGTTTTGATATGATAACATTTGACATGGAAAAGAATCGGGTATAATGTCTACAACGGGGTAGAGGTATTATTGTCTATATCCTGCCACCCATGTTGGTGGTGACATGGAAAGGAATCCACATGAGAATTTTGACCCAGCTTTGAGTGATTAGCAACCAATGTTTTAGAAAGCATTAAGTGACTAGTCACGGACCTTTCTTAGCCAAGTCTTCCTTTTTGGAACGTCTCACCTATTAAATAACGTTTGCTAATTGCCTAATTGGCTAAGCGAGATTAAGAACATGCTTGTCGTGTGTGGGGAGTTGGGACATACATGTATCTCTCCTTGGTAAGGCAATGTGTATCGAAAATTGCTTCGTCTTGCCATCATGGGCCGTCTCCATCAGTCTCTTGGCTAAGCTATTGATAATAACAGTGGGCGAATTCTAACTATAATAAGCAAACGAACAAACACAAAACAAGATGATATTACACTTTGATAGGTATGTGCTCTCTCGATGTCCTTAGACGCAAAAGATGCATAAATTAACCCTAGCCTTTCTAGTTCTATTTGTATTAATCCTTGACTTGCTCACCGAGTAATTTTGACTTGCTCACCGAGTAATTTTGACTCGCTCATCAAGTAATCTTAGCTAACAAGCCATTACAATAAAAGGGCAATAATATATTTGGCAGCCGTGCGACACCCTACCAAACTGTTGCTTTGTGCATCAGATATCAATATCATGTTTTAAGGCTATTTTCTATCATGTCTACATAAGTCCTTGTGAGCTTAAAGGCAGAAGTGGGATCTACATTGCATCTTAAGGTGTTGATCCCCTGACAAAGTTTATTAGGCTTGTGCTTGAGCACATAAACTCTGCCAATATATCTTGCTATCAAGCTAGCTTGGGGCAAAGAATCTTTTAATGTTTAGAAGTAACTAGCAACCACTTTGTCTTATCAACAACTTAAATTAGGTTTCTAGCAAGATGTGTAGTGATGTCTAATGGCAACATGTGACAATTATCTATCAATTTCTTTGGCACTGTGTAGGACATATCTATATCAATGAGCTTACCAAATTAGATACTCCTGTTTGCACCTCATGTGGTGTAATGCAAGTCGATAACACCAAAAACCGGCCCCTCCATGATATCTCACATGAAAGCTTTTTGATAAATTTGTGAGAGGGATAATTTTTGTTTGTACCCTTTGATAAAGCACCAAGAACCCAAATAGGAACAAAGCTCTACGACCTTAGTAGGTGTATCTCATTCCTTGATTTCATTTCTTATGTCCATAATGAATATTTTGTTACCTATGACATGCTCAAGAATTGCACTTTCAGTTACAAGAACAAGCATATTGTGCAACCCGTCAAGATCTTAAATACGGTTAATAGGTGCTCTAATGCTTTGTAAGAGAGTTGCATTGCACGTCCTTGAAGTATACTACCATGGCTTCTAGAATATCTTGTTCATAAGGGTTTAATACTTACTCGAGGGGCATATGTTGCGACGTGTGTTGTCTTGGGTTTGCGATCCAGGTGTCGCATAATTCAGTACTTTGGTTTGCACCGAATCACATTATGAAGTTAAAAGGGTTCGTTAGGGGACATTGAGGTTGTGGGTTACAATGGATAGTGGTCCGATCCGTAAATTTGTACCGATTCACGTTATGGGTTGTTTGAGCCTGATATAGTGATAGCGGTCGGTGTAGGTAGATTTTTGGCCATTTTAGTTCAAATGGGAGGTTGAGATGAGTCGGGTACATAGCCGGCAGTGGTGATCTCCCTTTTTGGATTCGGTTTACTGGTTGTGGAAAGCTTCTTGCCTCTTGATCTAGGAAGTACATATGTTATATTTAGGATCAAGCGGCTGGACACCTTGGGAGATATGAAGCGGTTGCACACCCTTGGCAATATGAAGATCAACCGGAAACAACCGATCACAATGGAAAGAAAACATCCATACTATACAAAGTTTCTCCACGAGCAGTCGATATATGTATGACCTTACTGACTTCCTTAGCTTCAAAAAGACATGATTGAAAAGCTAGTTTCGGAAATTTAGAGTCAAGGGTTACCCAACCAAGTTCGAACCTTTTTTTCATGGCAGGTTTTGCTTTTGCTTTTGCTGGTTAAGAAGAAAGATGGTACATTTACAAGTTTTCATCGCAATGATAGATGGGTTATGGGACGAGTTGCATGGCCTAGGGATATTATCTAAGATCGGCTCCAGGATGTGAACAAGATGGTATTAGAACTCATGAGAGGCACTTTGAGTTCCTTGCTATGTTGTTTGGGTTAGTGAATGCATTAGATTGTCTTTGATGAAAAAAGTCTTGTGGTCTTACTCACGCAAGTTTGTCTTGTGTTTTTTATTACATATCAATATAAAGTCGCTTAGTACGATTTAGTATTGGTGTTCGAAAAATTGAAGCAATAATAGTTATATGCGAACGGGAGAAAAGCGCTTGATTTTCCAAGACAGTCGAATCTTTGGGTCATGTAGTGTAAAATGGAGGGGTTTTTTTGATGTCATCCATTTAAAAAGCGTCATGATATTGACGTAGCCACTCTGGACTTGGTAATACGTGGTACTTGTTAGAATTGTATATACTTAGTGTCTTTGTATTTTATAGGGACTATTATTGTAAATAGGCCTTTCCTTGTATAGGTCACATATATATATTCTTTGTATTGTTCCTTTTCAGAATTAATGAAAGTTAATATCTTTCACCTCTCTTGCTCTCTGATTTCACGTGGTATCAGAACAAAGGCGAAACCTTGTTCCGTTGCGATTATCTCATGATTGACTTTTCTTCATTGATCAAAAGACTATTTCTTCTATTGATCGATTATGTTGATCGGAAGATATAAGTGTTCAATCTCTTGATTTGATTTAGTTGCAATTTCTTTTGTTGATCGATTTGATCGAGTTGCTTCTCTTTTGTGTTCCACGAATTATTAGGGTTACCGATTTGAGTGACAACTTCTTCACTGCGCATTGATTCTATTTGATCTTTAGGCTTCAATGCGCACTGTTAGTGTCTTAGTACCAATTCTCCCTGCGCACAACATCTCTTTGCATAGTCAACAACTCGTAGAATTCCTCTGCCACTAAACAAAATGGGCTGCTTCGGTTAAAATGTGGTTCAAAGGTCAAACTCGAAGTGATCAAATGTGTCACAAACATTACATTAGTTGATCGGGCAAAATGGGAACAAATTGATGCCCAACTCTACAATCTCATGTGGCAATCTATAGATTCATCCATTATTCAACTATTTCGACCATTTGAAACTTGCTACGATGTGTCGTGTGTACTGAAGATGCCGAATACTGTACTAATGACTTACGGTTGTGAGTTGTCCATAATATACAACACTTGAAGCAAGACGGAAGTTTAGAGACATACCTTGGACATGTTCTGATGCAGGAATTTGAAGCCTGGGCAATGTCAGATACTTCCTCATTGAAGTTGCAACATCAAAAGATGTGATCTAAATATCTTGGAGGAAGTATGCTCTAGATATTTTAGAGGAAGCACATCTAAGTGACTGTAAACCTGTTGAGTCTCCGATGGATCCTAATGTCAAACTCCTACTAGGTGAGGGAGCTTTTGACCGATCAAGGGAAGTATCGACGAGTGGTCAGTCGCCTCAACTATCTCATGTTATCACGTCCAAACATTTCTTTTGCTGTGAGCATGGTTAGTCAGTTTCTTAATGCTCCGTGTGACACTCATTGGGAAGCCGCTCTACATATACTAAAAGTGCCCTTTTAGTAGAAAATCCACCTCTGAATATTGTGCTCTTTGGGGGTAACTTAGTCTTTTGGAAGAACAGAATGTGGTTGCTAGATCTAGTGCCGAAGCTGAGTATCGTGCCATGGCAAATGCAACATCTGAACTAGTTTGGATCAAACAACTTCTTGAGGAACTAAGATTTTGCAAGGTCTCTAACCCGGTGTTTCATGAGAGGACAAAACATATTGACGGGGTACTTGGTTGAGGGTCTTAGAGGGTAAGGAATGAGAATGGTAATGATTAATATTGCTTGTTTAGGTGGAATATAATCAAATCATTACCCCTTAATGGGTAATGAACCATTTCCTAGTAAATTGGGGGTAATGAATTTAGGGTAATGGATTAAGGTATGTGCGTGTCCCCACCAATCACCACCACCATCACCGACCAGTCGACCACCACTAATTTCGTTACCACCACCCTTTGGCACCACCACCAACTACCGCCGCTGTCGCTCCCGCCACCACCACCATCACCGGCCGCAACCACTACACCATCATAACTCGTCGCACAATCACCACCACCACCAATATCGCTACCATCGCTCTCTCGCAACCACTACACCATCATAACTCTACTACCATCATAGGCCGCTACCGCTACCGCCATCGCCGAAGCCGCCACTTCCACCTCCTGTCACCATCTCTATCGACTACCATAACCGCCTGTCGTAACCACCGCCGTCATCAACTACCACCCGCCACCACTAATTAACATTAATCGATGCCTCAACCAACATCGCTATCACCGCCACCAACTACCAGCACTAACGGTTGTTGTCACCATCATCAACCACTAGCACAACTTACTATTGCCACTAACAACCATCATCACCACCAT
>JAUEJL010063364.1:0-17945 GCA_032274825.1 Drosophyllum lusitanicum | reverse complement strand
GAATGAACAATCTGAATGATGCAAATTATCATTTTAACCTTAATAGTGATATATTATATTATAAGATATGATATGATATGATTGTTTAACAAGACAAAGTGTGAAAGAGGGAGTATCAGGGTAGAAATACTGCTTAATGATTCAAAATGCACTATAAGATAGAATGATTCAGCAGCATTATGCTGAATCATTCAGCACAGTCTTCATTCAGAAGCAGCTGAATCATTCAGCATTCAGTGCTGAATGGTTCCATTAAACAGCAAACAAACAGCCCCTTACATTCTCTTCTTCCGGTTATATATGTTGTCTACGTAGGATCTAACAGTGAAACAGATCCAATAGGCTGTAAAGTTGGCTGGATGTTTGAAGTGATTTATCTCCATTCTACTTCTAGTCTTTGATCTTTTGACATGTGACATGCTCAATCAGGTCACTTTTTATGTCAGACTCTACACACCCATCTAACACATATATGTCACTTTTCACCCTAGTTCCTTGGAATATACTTTGAGAGCCTTTGACAACATGTAGTTTGCCACCTCTCATAGTAACTATACCTCCCTCCTTTTCTAGATTTCCGAGCAATATTAAATTCCTACTCAACTTAGGAACATACCTCACATTGTTAAGATTACAACGTGATCCATCATGTAACCTTAAGGATACCGATCCCATACCCTTGATCACTTCACACTGCCAATTGTCCCCCAACTTAACAGTGCCTACATTGACTTCTTTAAAATCTTTGAGAATCTCTTGATAGGAGTCGTATGATATGAACATCCAAAGTCAAGTACCCATTCTCCTTTGAGTTCACTTACTGAAACCATTAACACTTTAGCACTATCATAACCATCAGACAACACATCTGAATGTTGTGCCTCTTTGTTTCTTGAATGACTATCACCCTTCTTTTTCGTCCTTTCGGGACAATCACGTTTAAGATGCCCCTCAGAATGACATATAAAACACTTCTTTTTATACCGTGACTTGGATCTTGAAGAACCTTTCTGCTTGAAGACTCTGTGATCTGATCGACCTCTCACATAAAGCCCTTCCCCTGTTTCATCTTTAGAATCTAACCTCTTTTTCAACTCTTTTGAGTTCAAGGCAGCAAGTACTTCCTCCATGGAGAAAGTTTCACGTCCATACATCAACGTATCAACAAAGTGTTCGTACGATTGAGGAAGTGAAGTCAAGAATATAATTGCCTTGTCTTCATCCTCTAAAATGACGTCAAGGTTTTTCCAAATCAAGAACTAGTTTATTGAACTCATCTACATGATCCTCCGATCAATTGAAACGTGTACAATCGCTTCTTCGGATACAATCGATTTGTCAAAGATTTCGTCATGTAGAGGCTCTCCATTTTTGCCTAAATTCCAGCCGTCGTTGTCTCCTTAGCAACTTCTTAGAACCTGATCACCAAGACTCAAGATAATTGCACTGTGAGCCTTATCCATGATCTCTGCTCTTTCCCTTGCTGACAATGTCGCTGGCAGATTTGCTTCTCCCCCAAGTGCCCCTACGGTGCCCCGACCAGAAGTGCTCTCATCTTCACTCTTCAGAGACCAAAGTCGTTCTTGCCATCAAATTCCTCTAAATCGAATCTTGTGGAAGACATCTTGCCTCTGATTATCAATTATCCCTTGATTGTCACGAACAATTTTTCCTTTCGGTCGAAGCCCTTTTTTCCGGATTACAAATCTTCTTCTCAACTCCATCTTCCCCAAATTTGAGCACAAGGCTCTGATGATACCACTTGTTGTAAATTCAAGAACAACACAAGAAAGAATTGAATTAGAAGAATAACATATCTTTTTAGTAGAAGAAAGAGGATCTCTCCATCACTGTGTGTGTACAACAAAAAATGAACAAAAGAGAATGAATGTATGTGTGACCTATGATGGCTTATAAGGAGATAATCACTCTTATACTCTGCTACCTTCAACTATAACAGAATTACAAATACAACCCCTTAACTAACTCAAGAAAATAACACCCATCTTTGAGAGCAGTTCTCTCGCATACTTCGACTGACAGATAAAAATTCCACTGGTAGTCTGATGCACTTCTAACCTGAGAAAATACCGTAGCAATCCCATGTCGCTCATTTCAAACTTATCTTTCATTTGAACTTTGAACTCGTTAATAAGAACACTAGAAGAACCGGTGGAGATTATATCTACATACACACAAACAATAATGCGATCACTTGTATACCAATTGTCTTTATATATAGTGTTGGCTCATTGTCACTCCTGTTGAACCCTTTGCTTCTAAGATGTTTGTCAAGTCGACTGTACCAGGCTCTTGGAGCCTGCTTTAATTAGGCCGTAAAGAGCCTTTTGTAGCTTGTATACTTTCTCCTCTTCTCCCTTCATGGTGAAACCTTCCGGCTGGTCAACATAAACCCTCTCCATCATTTCTCCATTTAAAAACGCCGATTTGACATCAAATTGATAGACTTCCCACTGTTGTTGCGCTGCCAACGCCAAGATTATGTGAACTGTTTCTAACCTTGCTACGGGTGCAAACGTTTCTTCGAAATCTACTCCTTGCTGTTGTGCATAACCTTTCACTACAAGCCTCGCCTTGTGTCTTAGAACCTCACCATCTGTGCCGTATTTCATTTTGAAAACCCACTTCAGACCCAAGGCTTTTTTTCCTTGTGGTAGACTTTCCAAACGCCAGGTTCTATTTTTTTCAATGGATGCCATCTCTCGTCTCATAGCTTGTTGCCATTCTTCCTTTCTAACTGCATCATCGTAAGTGAGAGGATCTGTGGTGACAAGTGCGTATTGACATGATACGTACACATCAATCAACGATCTATAAGCTCGTGGAGGAGTGCATTCTGATGAGTCTGAATCAGCATTCGAACCAGGCACGCACCGATGACGTGGATGGCGTAGGTGTGGTTGAATTGCTAGCTGGTTCACCTTGTTGATACGCAAAGTCTTCGTCTGAATCAAAATCTATTGGAAATTTGCTCTTAATCTGATCTTGATCACCATTGTTCCAGCTCCACTTCTCCTTCTCGTTTACAACCACGTCCCTTCTTGTAATGATCTTTCCACTGTGAGGCTCATATAATCTATATGCTTTAGATATATTGTTGTATACATTTTACCAACTTTTTATCTAATTTCCTTCGTACCTGAGATGGAATCAACGCATATGAAATTGAACCAAAAATTCGTAAATGCCTTACAGATGGTTTGGTTCCTGTCCAGGCTTCAAACGGAGTCCGATTTGATACAGCTTTGGTCAGAGATATGTTCAACAGATAGACCGAGGTTGCAACAGCCTCAGCCCAAAATTCATTTGGCAACTCCTTCTCTTTCAACATGCTACGCACCATATCTACCACAGTTCTATTTTTGCGCTCCGCAACCCCGTTCTACTCCGGCGTGTAGGGAGTCATCAACTCTCTGTGTATTTCGTTCTCCTCACAAAAAGAAGCAAAGATCTTTGATGTGAATTCCCCTCCGTTATCGGTTCGTAACACCTTGATGTTGCACTCACTTTGCTTTTGAACCTTTGCTTTAATCAGTTTGAACTTAGCGAAAGTGTCTCCCTTGTTTGCTAAGAAGTACACCCAACTCATTCTTGTAAAATCGTCTGTAAAGAGTAGAAAATACATGCTGCCACCGAATGATGTTGTTTGTGTTGGGTTAATCAGTATTGTTTACGGGTCATCAGTTTAATCGATTCGGTAGTGTTCGGGTAAAGGATTATGTTGCATGGATTTGGTCACGTTTGTTGGCCTAATGCATATATATTTTAGTTTTTATTTTTATGTCTTTATTTAATTTGCATGTTTTTAAATCAAGGCCATGTTGGCCATACCCACGCAGGTTTAGGAGAGTTGGTGAGTCGGAAGTTCTAATTAGTTTGTTTTTAATACTGTTTGTTCTCTTTTGTAGCTGAGTTTTCTCGTGAAGAAAATATAGAAAACTTTGGCCTCAAATATTCTTTATTATCTTTCTTTACTTCATCCTCTTTCAAATTTGTTCACTGTAATCTGCACCAAATCGACGGTTTGATCCAACATTTGGTATCCGAGCCGAGGGCTCATAGGAAGCGGGTTTGAAGATCGGTGGCAGCCTCCGCCGGCCCCGGGGGGGGGGGTGTCGGTCAGTGGAGGGCAGGGGTTGAAGAAAATAAAAGGTGGATCGCAACCAGAAGATTCATAACAGCAGAATACTGAGACATCAAGGTGTTTCGGGTCAGCCATTGTTAATTGAGGGGAGTACGGTTTGGGATGGTGGTGGTGACCACTGATGAACATCGGTGTCTCCGTGGCTGTTAGTTGTGATCAACGGGAGGAAAAGGTCTGTTTTGGGACGGTTTTCGGTGGGGGGTGTTGCTGTCGGGTTTTGTAGTCCTTGATCGGCTTGTTCGTGATATGGGGAGACCGGCGTAGGTGCATGAAAAGCGGACATATAGGATCCGTCAAAGCAGGGCTTTGGATTTAGTTCGTTTGGTGGGTGAAAGATAACAGTAGAAGTTGGTGTGACCTTGTTTTCTTGGTCGGTGGAGAGGCCTCCTTGAACAAGGGTGATTGGTAGTTGTTACGTATGTCAAGACAAGAAAAGATTGGAGAAACTATACGGTTGTAAACATCATGGCATTGGAGTTCAAATCGGGTGGCTCTGGATATGGCCGGGGAAGAGGTCGTCGATCCGTTAAGAGTCGAGATGTTAATGAATGGTTCCAAGAGGATGCCACGTGAGATGTTACAAATGTGGCGATCTTGATTTCGGTTGAATGAAGACCTTGGACGTGACTAAGGTGAAGGTCGGGTGTCCACGAAAGTTCGTGATGAAGAAAGCGGTGTAAGTGGTGTGAACAAACCGATTTAAGGGATGATTGTTGGGTTAATCGGTATTGTTTACGGGTCATCGGTTTAATTGATTCTGTAGTGTTTGGGTAAAGGATTATGTTGCATGGATTTGATCACGTTTATTGGCCTAATGCATATATATTTTAATTAGTTTTTATTTTTATGCCTTTATTTAATTTGCATGTTTTTAAATCAAGGCCATGTTGGCCATACCCACGTAGGTTTAGGAGAGTTGGTGAGTGGGAAGTTCTATCTCCTACATTTCAGCATTTAGTTTGTTTTTAGTACTGTTTGTTCTCTTTTGTAGCTGAGTTTTCTCGTGAAGAAAATATAGAAAACTTTGGCCTCAAATATTCTTTGTTATCTTTCTTTACTACATCCTCTTTCAAATTTGTTCACTGTAATATGCACCAAATCGACGGTCTGATCCAACAGTGTGCATAGGCCCACAAAGGTCTGCATGTAGCAAACCAAGTGACTTTTAAGCTCTCAATGCCCCACCGGTGGGAAATGACTTCCTTTGTTGTTTGCCATATATGCAGCCCTCGCACATGTCTACATGCCTGATTTCTGGCAGCCCATACACCATGCTCTTATCTGTGAGTAGCTTCAAGACTTGTTGGTTAAAATGTCCATAGCGTAAGTGCCAAACTCTTGACTCATCCTCTCCTTTTGCTGCTAGAGCCACACTGTGAATCTTCATGAAATCAAGTAGAAACATCTTGTTTGGTGTCATTTCAATGGTGACCAATTCCTCTTTAGCCTTGCCGATCACACAAGTCTCGTTTTCAAAATGGTGTGCATGCCCGCAAGCATCATTTGCCCTACGCTGAGTAAGTTGTACCCTAGAACAATATGGCACGAACTGGACCTCCTCTAAAGACTTCACTTTTCCACTATTTATTTCTACTTTTACGGTGCCCTTGCCTTCCACCTGCAACTCTTTCTTATTGCCCAGATGTACAGTCGTTCGTTGCGTGGAACGAGTTTTTCTTGCTCGTCATGTGGTTAGAACAACCACTATCTACAAACCATACGCCGTTATTCATAACACCTGTGCAAAGTACGAATAATTTCTCATCTTCTTCATTTTCTGCCTCCTCTCCTTCACTGACCAAGTTTACCTGTTGATCTTTGAACCAACA
This sequence comes from Drosophyllum lusitanicum, assembly GCA_032274825.1. Classification (NCBI taxonomy): domain Eukaryota; kingdom Viridiplantae; phylum Streptophyta; class Magnoliopsida; order Caryophyllales; family Drosophyllaceae; genus Drosophyllum; species Drosophyllum lusitanicum. Next base: position 11,951 of record JAUEJL010063364.1, on the reverse strand, counting down.
ATCATTCTTGATATGTCCAAATCATTTGCAATTATTACATTGTAAGTTGCTTCTACCACGTCCTCTGCCTTAGCCTCTACCACGTGCTCACCCTCTAAATCCTCCACGCTTACCATTAGGAGAATAGTGAGCTTGGAAGGCTCTCTCGTCGACCTTGCTAGATGACCTTCTGATCAAGGAGACATTTTCACTACCCTGGGTTGATTGATCTTTGGAAACTTGGATCAGAACACCTCTTGATAAATCGATCAAAACTCAAAAGAAATCTGAAACAGAGAATGTGAGTAAAATATCAAAAGAGAAAACATCAAAACACTTTTTGACCAAAATCTTTGAGTGCGAGACATCAAAACACTTTTCGACCAAAATCTTGGAGTGCGAAACATGAAAACACTTTTCGACCAAAATCTTCGATTGCAACGGCTGACGGCGAGGGAACAGTGAACAGAAATCAGAAATCGTTGTTCATGAAATGTAAATTATGTCTGAGTGTTGCTAAAGCTAGAATCAGTCTAGTTGTTCAGAATCAGAAGTGAGAATTAGAAAAACTCAAGAATCAAGAAATTAGGATCAGGGATTCAGATATTCATGAAAGCAATCATCAATCCATCAGGTGTAAAACTTCCTTGATAATTGCTATGTGCTTCTTTGGTGATTGCTATTTACTAATTTGTCTTTTTGATATTTTTGGTTAATAGTTTGATTAATTGGCTGATTTTGCTTATTTATAATTAGATTAAATTTATTTTATAATTACAGATTGCTCATTGCCTGTATGCTACTTGCTTGTTTCATTGTTTTATTTGTTTACTTGCTTAGTGTTTCAGTAAAGATCACTTTAGCTTTTAGCTCATTGTAAACTTTATATTGCTTGTTTAATTACTAGACACTCTTTTGGTTATTGCTAATTGTTAATTACTTATTTGATATTTGGTCTTTGGTAATTGTTAATTTATTAATTAGTGTTAGGATTTGGGATACCCCAAACACGCGTTAGAATATGCGGATAACAATAAAGACAATAAAGCACGACACAAGATATAACGTGGTTCGGTCGTCGGGGTCACGACCTACGTCCACGGGCAGGAACGGAGACTTCTTTCTTATTAACTGAGAGTGTTTCGATGTGCACATATGACTGATTCTAGGCTCACTATTTATAACCAAACAATACACATAATGATGCCCTAATCTAATTAAAGAAACAATTAATTCCTTAATTATATGAACCTCCGCCGCCTCATGCAAAGCAAGAAACTCTTCTTGTTGCCCAGCCATACCACACCTACATTTCAACGCAACCAAGCAAGGTATTCGGGTTCAGCCCCACAATCTTTTGATAATCTATCCTCCGGCTTCAAACAAGGCTTCGCCCAATTTACTCAAAAAGGCTCCCAATAAGACAGTCCATGGGCTTCCGACAAGGTTTTATTGTGCACAAATTTACGTATCAAGGGTTGCTCCATCAAGGTTTTGTTCGAGGGAATTTCATGCTTCCTCCTCCGTATTTCAACATCAAGTTGCGCCGGTCCAATTCAAAATCCCGACCCAATTGAAGATACCATAATAGCAAGAAAATGAGCATGTTCACGAAACCCAACTGGAAACACCACAATCTAACCCGATATAACAATCGCAACCAACACAACCACCACAAGCGGTAAAAGAAAATTTTGAAAAATAACGAAAGCGATATCATAGATTACAAACAAGGAAGTGGCGCTTGTATCATCGTGTATTATTATTAGTACTATTATTATCCCTATGTATTAATCTATACAAATGTAGTGAACTTTTGAGGTCACGTTCTTACGTCCGGAAAATGAGTCATGGGGTGTATATGAACGTTTATCAAGTCACCTCCAAATTTAAAGACTTCAACAAAAAGATATCGATGTTTTCCGCCCTACAAAAACTTGATAAATACTAGAGCTAGTGAAATAAGCGAAACCGATATTATATACATGGCGCACTTCCGATACCGAGATGAAAACAAAGTAAGTGCTTTCACCCATGAACTAGCTTGGAACATCCTTAAAAAATGTCCAAATTGGCGCCCAATATGCCTTATGGTGAAGACTACTACTTCCTGGCCTATAAAATGTAGCAAGATGGCGGGTTCAAAAACATACACGATTGGGCCTTCCGATGCATGTTGTCTAAACAATGAAGATGAGATGATGATGAAGATGAAGATGACGAGGTTGAGCTAGAGGAGCCTCAAAGACCCGTTGTGAGGAACAAGGGAAAGAGGTCATCAACGAGTTCTACGATTACCGGGTCGACTTCGGAAGAAATCATTAATAATTTGTTGAGTTAAATAAAAATTTTCAACACTCGGGGTGAGGACATGATGTCCTATCGTAAAGAGAAACTTAAAATAGAGAAAGAACATATTTAACTACAAAAATAGGAGCGTTACGAAAAAGACTTCCAGTTTTATATTACCCCACACGATCATCATACGAGACATGTTTTGAAGGCGACTTTGGCAAGGAAGAAGATAATTAAATAATTGTAGGGGTTTGAATATTGAATTTTATTTTAATTATTATTCTCCTTTTCAATGTAAGTGAAATATTATTAATGAATAAAATTTTTATTTTTATTTATTATTATAGCTTTTATTTTTAAACAATTTTTAAATATTTTTATTTTGTTAAATCAAAAACTAAAAACTAAAAATAAGTGGATGAGCATTGAGTTGATTTGGGTTAGGTCTGAACACCCATATGACCCCATTGGGTTGATTTGGATTGGGTGATCGAGCCCGATCTCTTCCTCTTCTCTTATCTCTTTGTTTCTCTCTTCTCTCTTCCCTCTTCTCTCTTCTCTCTTAATAATTATTATATACTTATTATTAAAATAAAATAAAAAATGGGTTATATATTTTAGAATTTTGAGTTGGAAATAGAAGGAAAGAAAAAATTAATGTGGGACTAATGTAATATTTGGGTTTGCTAAATGAAATGGAAGCCATATGGATGATCTTAAGGTGGAAAGATTCCTGCCATCAGCTTCTAAAAAGATTAAAATATTTGTCGGTGATGTATTATTTTATAAAGTTATTATATAAATTTTCTTATAAAAATTTATGTAGAAAAGAGGATTACTTGCCTTTCATGACTAACACTTGAACAAAATCAACCTTACACAAACTACATAAACATGACACATATTGATTGCTATACACAATAAGTAGCTAGTAAAAATCCAATAAGAAAAAACGATAGGATTCTATGATCACTACAAACATGATACATGGGGATGGTTAATGTGAGAATATATACGTAGGCGAGAATGGAAGAACAAGTCTTAGCTTATCTGTTAGATGTTGATCTATTAGATTCAACGGTCGCAATTCACCCGTTGTAATTCATCACCGTCGCAATTCATGGCTGAGTAATGAATAAAATGATGGGCCAAATGTTCATTCTCATGGTTGAGTAATCAAATCAAATGAAAGGTTAGGATTACGTCTTCCATTCTCACCTAAATATTCATTCATATTTGAACCTCTCACTACGATACATATCTCCATTTCTTCGCACCATTGTTGTAGATGAAGACGATGGCATGGTTTGACGCCTAATTTTACCTTCGTTTGATTTTTAGACAGAGTTTGAATTATATACAATGTTAATTAAAGAAAAACTTGTTATATTTTCATGCATTTTGCCTAAAATAATAAAACAAGTTCGTTCGATAGTCATCGTCATTTCAGATTTTCAGATGAATTACTTTATTTATGAGAAAAAAACAGCTTCCTTTTGAGTTCTTCTATCTTGAACAACCCATTACCAGAAACACTTACAATGTTTATAGGATTTGACAATTTTTTTAATTAGTTTTCAACAAAAAAAGACAATTATTTTGTGACTTTAAATGTTTTTAACCATTCCTATCTTGGACAGTAGAAAGATGCATTCAAAGAAGTAAAATGTTGCAACTACCAGAACAATTGTAGAATAAAATGTTGGAATCAATAATAACATAACATATTGATAATAATAAATTATAACAGAATAAACAAAATACACATAATATGTATATATAATAATCACTACTAAAAAAGTTGTCAGCGTTAACGGATTTTTACCAATGAGCATTAAATTCGTTAATAATTTTATATATTTTCAACGGGATTTCCAATGATAAAAATTTATCAGGTTTCTATAATTAGCAACATACATCAGTTGGTAATGTTGTTGGTATTTTTTCTTATTTTTGAGAGAATTTTCTACTAACGACGTTATTTCAGTAATCTATTTGTAATTTTCACCAATTTAGAGGGAATTTTCCCACACTAAGTTACCAACGGATTACTTTCCCCACCCAGGAGCTACTTTACCATATTTTGAATTCGAGAGTTTTAATAAACTCCTTACATTTGGTTCGTCTAGTGGTTCGTCTTGGACTAGATCTAGAACCGTTCTCAATAATCAGATGCTACATTGTTAATCATATTACCAACGGGTTTTATCAATTAAAAACATCAACTTATTTCAATCGGAACTAGCAACGGTAAAAGAGTTTTGTAGTTTTGCATTCAGATTATTTTGTTTCTAAGGAAACTTGAAGTGATGATCGTCAAGTCGTCGTCATGCACCATGTCATGACTAGTTATAGGCATGACACCACTAATGAAGCGTGTCATACGTGAGTCATAAGCTCCTTTGTTATGGCCATGACGGGTGTGCTTCTGTTTCCTTTTTCCTTATCTTGCAAGTAAAAAAAGAAAAGAAAACGGTGATCTTAGATTTTAGTGTCATGACTCAGTCATGCTATTACGACAATCAGTCATAATATACTCTAAAGTCTAAAACACTAATTCAATATCTTTTTGTGGCCAAAATAAAATTAAGTAGCAAAGCATACAAAAGGAAAAGGGATCATTTGAAAATAGTAGGTTAAACTTTCACTTTTCTGACTTTACCCATGCAAAGCAAAATCTTTTAACATTGAACCCATCATCAATATAATAATTAAAAGCTTCACAAGATGAACATATTGTATGTTGGTGGGAGTCCACATGTTCATGGATGTAGAAATTAGAGCCTTCTTTCTGCTTTAATGTTTTTAGCATCCATCTATCGACATATTTATTTATTTTTCACTCATTACGCTTTTTTTAATAAATAATATGTTTGGTAGCTTTCATCACTCACCATTATTTTAAAACATTTTCTTTAGTTTTTTTAAGTTAAATAATACAACCCAGATGTTTTTATCATAATCGGTCTTTATATCTTATCTTCTTCATATCTCATCTCATACAAACAGCTTCAATTTCAAACATAAAAGCCAAAACTATTTGAATTATATCTTCTTATATATAAATAAAAGACTAATTTAGATCAAATTTATTATACAATCCTAACTATTCATTTAACTAATCAATTTTAATTATATAATCTTGATCATTCATTTTCGTAAAAATTGAAATCCAATTTTGACTTTTCTGGGTCAAGTTATCCAATTTTTACTTTGATTTGAATCAAAAAATTTAGAGCGAATTTCATATATACTATTCTTAAACCTTAAAATAACGTATTTCCTTACCCTAATTTACAAATATTATATTTACACTTAATAACTTTTCAAAATATCACATTTAACCAAATTTTTAGTTATATCCTCTTCAAATATTTTCTAAAGATTTTAAATTCTGTCGTCAAATCTACCCTCCCCACACATCGATGCTTCCAACTCTGGTCTAGATGTCGACACCGAAATTTTTAAAATTCTCACTACTTTCATGTTTTATAATTATTTAATATATTTTTATTAACTTGTATATCACGGATATTTAATCTGGTTAGTTAATACAAAAGTATGAAATACAGATAAAATTGAAATTCTAAAGAAATTTGAAAAATAGTCACTGTGGTTGTCACTTTGTTTCACTTTTAGTCCTTTAGACTAAAGGACGTTAACTTGTGCCGTTAAAAGACCCCATATGCATTGCAAATGAGGGTTTTCTAGACTTTTTGACATGTATCCTTGTTACCAAACACTACCAACCCCAAATTAATATTTTATATATTTATCAAATCTCTCTCTCTCATAGACACAACCCCCACCCCCAAATTAATTTCAACTGATTGAAAACTGTAACAGTTTCTTAGTGGTTCAAAACTCGATTTCATCTCCACGACAACAATTATTTATGTCCTCATCTCTTCAATTCCTCACCAATCTTCTTAACAACCCAAATGTGAATCAAATTTAGGATATTCAACAAACAAAAATTAAAACGAATTTCTGTTTGAGTAAATTGCATGTCTGAAACACTTAAAGCGAAGATGAAATCGATCCATCACAAATTACACACCAAAACTGAACCACAATAAACCCCTAATCGGACTGAAACAGGATATCGCATGACAAAATTGAACACTTCCTCAAATAATCAAATCGAATAGACGAAGAAGATTTAGGGTTTTGCTTAGATCTGAAACTGATGATTGATATAAAACCTTCACAAATACAAACCTATAATGGCTGTGGTGGTTATGCGTGTGGCGTTGTGCTTAGATATGAAAACGATGACGGCGGTGGTGCTTAGATCCGAAAAGATGACGACGGTGGTGCTTAGATTTGAAGACGATGACGGTTGTGGTGCTTATGGTTGTGGCGAGAGGCTTCAACGAAATACGGTGTAAGAGGTCTAGGGTGAGAGACATGATTTGTGATGATGGTGGTGGTGGTTATGGTGGGGTTTCATCCTAGTACGGTGATGTAATAACGCTAGTGGTGGTGGTGAGTCTCCGATGAAGTTAAGAACGATGGGGTATATACAAGTTTAATAATTTTAATTAATTTATATATGTAAAAATGGGAAAACAAGCTTACCTTGTTTGGTAACAAGGATACATGTCAAAAAGTCTAAAATACCCTTATGTGCAATGCACATAGGGTCTTTTAACGGCACAAGTTAACATTTGTTAGTCTAAAGGACTAGAAGTGAAACAAAGTGACAACCATAGTGACTATTTTCGTAAATTTTAAAGTTAAAGAACTAAAAGCGATGTTCAGAGACAACCAAATAGACCATTTATGTAATTAACTCTAAACTAATAACTCTTTGAATTTATTAGATATATTATTTATTTAATACAAAAAGTAGGAAGGATATGTGTAGTACCCATTTAAATATTGATATAATCACTAGCTCTATACGTACATAATATCATGGTTTAAAAAGGAGATAATTGCCTATGATGGCTGATGCATGCTTGAGAATTGAGATGTGTGTGTGTGTGTGTTGGAGAATCCAAAGGGTCACCAAGGTCTAAACTTGCAAAAGAATTGTATAAAGTAAACAAATTATTGACGCCATGAAGTGGTTGCACAATCACAACCAAAAGTTATGCCCTTCACGACTTAAACCACTAACATATCTCCACTTTCATCCCACATCTATACCATCCTCACCTAATTCATCCACTAACATATCTTCATACAAAATTCCCAAAAAAAGAAAAAAATATATAATGACTAACAAGAATCGCGTTATCTGTATCTTCATTTCGGGAAGAAATGGAAGTATGAAGATGGAGCAGACATAAATAAAATAAAAATAGATTTGAATGAGTAATGTGTAGCTTATGATCATAGAAAGTCATGACTTCAAATCAAGGTAACTTACAAGCAGGTGTATGGTCTTTGGGCTTGTATCTCCCTAGCAATTCATCAATGCTTCTGCAACGACATTGATTCCCTGGTCGAATTACATCACCATATACAGCCATTTCAATAACGTCCAGCTCCTTATCTGTCAACCAAATCATGTTCGTTGTTAGGGTGTTTGTATTTGCATTTTCGTGATCTTGTCATAATAATTAGTTCTGAATGTTTGAATATACAGATTATGCTCTGGTTATCTTATTATTAAGTAGTGTCGTCTGAGAGATGTTTTACATATGCTCAATCAGCCACCATGAATCTGACGTCAATCAGTAATTAAACCGTTAATTATGGTTTCAGAGTTTATTTTGGCTTAGTGAGTGTTTGTGGTGTGATTGGCTAGTTGTTAGTTTGATAGCCTCATTAAGGCCCTCAAAAAAGGCATGGTTCTAGAGTGGCTAGGCATGTGCAATTGCATTGGAGTAGATACGTCGTACTGGCGGTAGAGTGATTGATCAACTTAAAATCTATCTTACTCCTATGACCCCAAAAGCCATAAAATTCTCTGTGATTGGTTATGGTCAAAATTTAAAATCTCTATATTTCATTTGAGTATGCTACATTTTTTTTGCTTTAATACTAATATGGTATATGCCTTTTGTTTCTAGATGAATTTGCGAACGGAAAAAAAAATTATTTAACGACTTTTGCCTGGATGGGCATTGAGATTCATCATTCAATCAGTGAGGTTATTTTTTCTTTTCTTTTTTCTTTTTTGCTTAGCTCTAATAATCTGCTAATATTTCTGGTTAAAGCTGCTGATTTATGATCTTATTATCAGAAACTTGCTTTAAATGCATTGTTTAATTAAAAATGCTAGTGAAAATTCTACTTTTTATAGTTGAAATAATACTGATTGGTATTTTACCTAATTAAAATGTTACTGTTTCTAATGCTGCTGAATGACTCCTATTTCTAATTCAAATGCTACTAGAATGCTCACAGTTTAGTTTAAGTTTGTCGATATTTCTTAGTCACACTTGGCGTGAAACTGTAATTTTTTATGTACTTGTAGTTTTACTTATTGCGAACATTTCCTCTAAATGTTTGTTCTTGACATCCATCTCGTAACAGTTGTCTACTTATTCTATCGCTAGGGGCATCCTTCTTGTTGTTCATGATGTCTTTTCTGGCCATATATTAGTGGGGTTAGTGCTTAATTTATGTGTTGTGTTTATTTCTTATGAGAAACCATACCTTTGTCACCAAAAATAATAATCATCATCTGCTTTTTCAATTTTTTGTTTTCTTGCAGAGTTTCTATTTAGTAGGATTTAGATTATTTTACTTATAATTGCTTCTAAGTTTCTGGCTCTTCATGTTAAAATTACAGTCTGCTTTGAATGTGTGTCTTGTTGGCATATGTACTCTACTCCAATGCTTTGGGTTTGTATTGTTTATACACAGTTTATATTTTTGTGGGAACAAGTGGTGTGTTTCTTAATGATTGAAACCTGGCCATCTTGCTGGGATTGTTAGCTAGATCGAGTTAGAATGAGTGGTTTGTTAAATTGTGCTTTTAAGGTTAATTGACTTTATTTCATACTTAGAAAGAAAGATGTCCAAGGTTTTTATGTTTTTTCCTTAGGCAGCTTTCTGCGGTTGTTGGTTATAAACAGCGGTTTCTGCTCGTTGCTTTCTGCAAAGTACAAAAAATGGAACTGTTTTCTGTATTCAGCTTCTCTGCTATTTCTTTCTGATGTGGTTTAATTTGGGTCTGTTTATGTATAAAGTCAAACTAAACCCATATAAAACAAAAACAGATTGCCAAACCAATTAACCAAAACAGAATCCGGTTTAAATCCTAAAACAAAAGGCGGTTGGCTTCAAGAAACATAAAACCAAATTTAGTCTTGATTTTGGTTTATCAAAAACCCAACTTGTTCTCATCCCTTAAAAGACACAAAATTTCTGCTCTGTAACAGTATTCTTCTGAATTTATGTTGCAATGATATGGTCTGTGGACAAATGTGCATATTACCTAGCAGAAATGATGAGGGCGCCTTTATATAATGTGTGTTTACATTTACTACACCAAAATCAAACTAATAAAGAACGACAGCTATCTTATAATTCATACATCAAATATACAAAACAACACATGCTAGAAATTAAGTTTTAGTATGCTTTAAAAAATCCTTGGTCTGCACATATTATACAATACTAGGGAGTGTTTGGGAATGCGTTTAGAAAGTTACTTTTAGATTATTGTGATTTCAAATCGTGGATAATAATGTTGGTAAAATAAATTTAAAATTCAATTACTTGTTTTTTGAAGGGGACAAAACGCAAAATGGAATAATCACACCCTCACCTATTGCAAGAAAACGTAATTCTAGTAATCAATTTTAAAGTTAACAATATCACCTTTATGAAGAATTGCCTATGCAGCATGGCCTCTTGTCTCTCTTTCTCAACAACAGAACTTTTTTTTTACTAATTATGATTATTGTATGCTTTCTAACTTTAATAACTATGAATTTGCAAGTCTCTCTTCTTCAAGAAAAGTTCAAAAAGTCTAGCATCCCCAATGTTGCAACAAAGTAAGGATAAGATCAATGTTAAAGGAGTGCACACCCCGCTTCACATTAAAAAAATCACACTGCTTATGCAACCAAAACAGGGATTCAGCAAGTGATAGAAGTACCCCTACTTCATAATAATTGGTAATTCTGGATATATTATGGCCTATGGGTACCTGGAGTCCTGGACTTTGGTGCTACGTTCATGTTCTTCGTACAGTCCGAATAGACTTCGAGTATGCATTTGTTGGTGCAAGGAGAACTAGGCTGTTTGTTTAGCTTATTATCGGCTTACAAGCTCGGCTTATTTTTCATAAGCCCATTGTTCAGCTTATTTACAATAAGTTCGTTTTTTTTCTTTATATGAAGTCATAATAAGTTCGTAAATCAGAAAATAAGCTGAAAAAGAAAGAGCTTATGGCCTTTATCAATGGCAGATAAGGATCACTGATTCTAAAACCAAGCAGCATAGCAAGCAGTTGAAATATAAATCAACCCAAACCCTAATTGAATTGAGGAAGAAGATATACCAGTGAAATTGATATCACAAGAATAACCACGCAATTGAGTCTTGTCCAGATGATCCTTGTCCGATTTGACTCGATTAACCCTCGTTTGAAGAATCTGACAATTTTCAACTACTGATTCACCACCTATAAAACCAATTACAAGTTTCCAATACTCGAAATATTCACATAACTATAAAGGGCGAAGAGTTTCAAAATATTGAGAATCTTACAGAGTTGTAATTAAAGACCTTTGGAGAAGGGGACGATGTGATCGTATTCAAAGCAAAGGCATCCCTGACAATTGCAGAAACGCTTGCAGACGACGTTGCCGGCGGCGTCTTTACGCCACCGATCTGGGTGTCGTCCAGGGACAATGTCGGCTCTCGCCCAGCACAGTTTCTTGACCATGGTGTCAAAGAACCTTGGCCTTTCCTCCTTCCCGCTGTTATTATGATTGCCGCCGCTACGATGACGCTGCGGCGACGAGGAAGCAGGAGAACTAGAACTCATATCTCCGATTACTACAGTCTCATGGAAAATGTGGAACGGGAGGAAAGCCAAAATGTAAAGGCCGAGCATACCTGGAGCCCGAAGGTGTTCGGGTGGCACGCGGGTGTCTCGGGTTAGCCGGGAACACCGCTACGCCCCATTTGGGTCGGTTTCCCACGCCCGATGAACCCGTCCCATTTTTCCATTTTTGTTAGAGTTAATTTCATAAATGGTCCTTTAATTAACCACAGATTGTAAGTTTAGTCCTTTTTTTTAAAAAAGTTACAAGTTACATCCTTAAACTACCATTTTATTACATGTATAGTCCTTTCTAACGTTTTCTGTTAACTGATTCCGTTAATTTATACAAAATGACTATTATACCCCTAACATTCTTTTTTATTTACTTATATATATTTATTTTTATTTTTTTTAGGAAAGCATATATTCAAATCAAAAAGCACGTAGGTGGAAAAAGGAAAAAAAAGTAGAGCAGCAATATATATATATATATATATATATATATTTCACACACCACACACTCTTTCTTATCTTCTTCAAAACACCCAAACAACCACAACCACCCAAAAAACCACCACCACCCAAAAAACAACCACCAAAACACCCACCATCACCGATGAACTCCAACAAAAAACGATCACCACCATCGGCGAGCTCCACCCAAACAACCACCACCACCGGCGAACTCCACCCAAACAACCACCACCACCGACTGACGAAC
>JAUEJL010063353.1:0-17945 GCA_032274825.1 Drosophyllum lusitanicum | reverse complement strand
ATACCGGCATACGTGTGTCAGTGGGCAGATTCCAACATTATGGTGTCATTAAGGAAAGATGAGGAAGGTATTTAAACCTCAATTAGGGCACAAAGCCCTATAGCCGCTTATTGAATTTGTTTGGGGTGTGTGTGAACCGTAAACCCACATGAGCAACTTTAGAGCAATACTACGCCAAATCACTGAGTTTTGAGGGGGAAATCATCAGGTATGACACCTTGAACTTCTGTGATTGATTGTGTATTGGTTTTATAGAAGTCAAATAGGATTTAATGGGTTTTGGAGTGATTTTTGGGTATGTCGTATATCACGAAGAAACCGAGAACATATGTGGGTATTTGGATCATTAAATCTTGTTTAAATTTGGATTAATCACTAGGAAATGGTTTATTGGATGTTTGAAAACGGTTGCAATTGGAATAATATGAAATTATTAAGATTTAGTCAAATGTGATTATCTTAATGAGCGACTGGGTATTATGAATCGAAAATGTTCTCGATGGAATTGTAAATGGGATTTAAGGGAAGGGGGATCGTAAAACATTGATGGGGGAATCAAAAACCCCTCATAACTTGTGAATCATGAATTGATGTTAATTTGGTATCGTAAATCAATAGTTAAGCCTAATCGAAAAGTTTATGAGGCTTGTGCCAAATAGAAAAGTAGCACTATGAGGTGTAATAGTAAATTAGTGGGGTGTGAGTCTCTTCGTGAGATTCCCCGATCACAAAATGAAACTATGAATTGAAAAGGGGGACTGACCCGTGAATCAAAAGCCTTACAATTGTTTTGTAATTGGAAACCCGTTCTTAAAGGTAGAATCACAAATTAGGAGATTATGTCGAATAGAAAAGTTTGTAGTTCCACTATGAATCGAAAACTGGGAATTGAATTGTATAATCGGAAACCTTCATATATGGATTGCAAATCGTGTAATATCATAATAATAAATTAATGATTGAAAATACCAAGGGATAATGAATCATAAATTGAATTGTGGGATGGAATCGAAAACCAAGGGGGCATGTAGGAATCGAAAACCCGTATGGGAACCCACTAATCGTAAACCTCCATTTGGACAAAATCGTAAATCTCATGGGGGCCTAGAATCGAAAAGTATGAATTAAAATGTAAAATAATTATAAGAATCTAAAGTAAAGGGGAAACGGGTATGTAATCTTATCGGGTAACTAACGTAGTGGAACCGTATCTGTAGGTGATTGATGTCTTGCTGATAACCTCGTGACTCGTGGATATTCTTATTACTATGATTTATTGAGTTCACTGTTGCCGGACGAGTTACACTAACTTGCATACTATACTAGTATGAAATGTACTTGTAGTAAAATGAAGGTGTAACTTGTATGATTTTGATGATGTGAAGAGAAAGTTGGGTAAATTGAGTGAAAACACAACTTGGACACATAAATTATGTGAACCTTTGTGTTGTTGTAACTTGTACATACCTAGTATGATGTGTAAATATGTGTGTTCGCTGAGCTTTATGCTTACTGTTATTGTTATTATCTTTTAAGGGCCGGACCGTGACAGAGCTTGGGACATTGAAGGCAGCTCAACAACCAAAGAAAGTTTTCCACAATTTTATTTTACACAATTTTGAATACTCATTTACAGAACTTGAATATTGAAGTTGTAATTACGACATGTAGTCCGGGTATGGACCTCGTCTTTGATTTTGTAATAATGAATGGTTGCGTTACTAATATTATTATTATTAAAAAAATTGAGGCATTACAGTTATTTTGATTATATGATTCTGGAACTTTTAATTTTAATTACTTGATAGGTGGTACTTTAGTATTTTGAATTTGATTCATGATTCTATTTAATGATGAATTATTTTAAATTATTCGGTTGTTCAATGATATTATTTATTGATACTTGATAAAATAGTAGTACATCATAGTTTTTATTATGTTCATCTATATAAGTTGAATACAAAAAGTAAAATCAAAATTTCGAATCAAATACCGAATTTAATGTTCGAATACAATCGAAAAGAACATTGAATGTTGAAGTTAGAATATAAAAGAAAAACATTTTCGAAATTCTTACGAAAAGTGGGAAAACAAACAAGGAATTTGAAATTTTGATAAAGAAAATCGTAGTTGAAACGGAAAACCTTTGAAAATTGTACTCGAAAATCGTATCCGAAAACCGAAAAAATACTTGTCGGACACATTTGGCCGAAATGGTTCGACACGAAGGTTAACACAAACCTGACACGAGAAAATACGACACGAATTGAACCTAACACGAAATAAATGGGTTAAAATTGGGTCGGCACGAAACTATCCCAAACCCGAACAACACGAACCCTACCCGAACCGACAGCCTTACGTGTGTGTTTTCTGTATTTGGGTCTATGTTTGAAGGTGGTGGCAAGCGTCAAGTTTGTTAAATGTTGTATTTTGTTGATACGGTTTTGTGTACATGTTGATATGTTACAAAAAAGGTACTAGCTTTGTAAAAGTTTTAAAGCCATTCGTATGTGATGCAATTGTGTTATCTAACCCAAATGTCATATCAGCTTCATATCATATTTTCTTTTCCTTTCTTTTTTCAATACAAAAGCTAATATAGTTTAACCCAATCTTATCTCACTTTTTATTTTTTTAATAATATACATATAGATTTAAATATATATATATATATAAAATATATCAGAGAGAGAAAGAGAGAGGAGAGAGATAGAGAGAAAGTGAGGTGGGGTGGGGTGGTTAATATTTATTTTTTTGATGGTTATTGACGTATTCTGTTAGAGTATTGCTAATATTTATTTTTTTAAGATAAATTCCTTTATAATTTAGGGTCTCCCGGCTAGAAATCAATTAATCACCGCCTAGGCCGATTAATCGCTTGAAGGTAGTTGACCGATTGTATACCGCCGAGCGATTTTTATAACCTTGTTCGGAAATGACCATACGTATGGTCTAATGACGCTTGGTAGTTAACTAATGTTTAAAATGCTCCTACATTTTTGGTTATGTAAATTCTATTTAATAAATTGGTTATTAAAATCAGTATATTACACTTAATTGCATAAAGTATTATCACTGGTAAAAGTTCAAACAAGAACTGTTTTTCGTACGAAAACTGTTTTTAATGCCATTAATGACTCATTAATAGGAGTATTTTGGTAATTTATATATTTACCCAACCGTGAATTGCGTCCGGATGAGCCGTCATTAATTTGCAATGCTTGATTTTCCCGAAATAACCCTCATTAATGCGTCATTAGTGAGCCGCTAAAAAATCTTAGCCATTAATTAAGTTTAATCAAGAGCTAAGATTAATTCTCGCAGTTTTCGTTTGAACTCTTCCCTCATTATAATATCTAATTTATACCAACCTAACCGCTTTTATAAATCTATATGAGTTGTATTACTTCAGTGTTAGAACTTTTGAGTCTTACATTAATTTGTCACATAATTAATATTTTATATGAATTACTGAATTATGTTACATATAAAAGAAACTAAAACATATAAATAATTATGGTTTTACAATCCTCACTGTATTTATACTAAAATAATTCATAGGAAGATGTTAATGTTAACAATTTTGCTTTGTAGTTAACTTTAAATATCTCCTTATTATTTCCTACTAATCGATATTGCATGTTTAAGTAATTTACAAATTTTTACATATTTGCTATTTCGAGTTTTTGTAATATCTAATTATAATTTTTCTGAAATAAAAAAATAAAAATAAAAAATAAATATTCATTCGGTCAACCCAACATTTCTTTAGGATTTAGTTCACAAAAATGTATCTAACTTGTTATATTTTTTTTATTGTGTGTATCGGACTTTAAAATTTTCTATGGTATGTATCAAACGTTGTTGTTTGTGTGTATTAAACTTCCTATCATATGTACTAAAGTTATACATTGTTTATTTTTTATATAAGACTATATGAGTATAGCCTCCTCTTTCTCTCTTTTACCAAAAAATCAAGTATAGCCTAACCTAACTAACCCAATCTTTTTTCTTCCATTACTCTCTCTTACACTGCAAAAAAAAAATGGTTTGGGTGAGGTCGGGTGGGGAAAACCGAACCACCTACCCAAAGGTGAGGGCCTACGGGTGTTCCCTAAGCACTCGATGAACAACAGATGCTACCCGAGGCGGTTCAGGTCACCCCATATGGGTGGCCTAACTAAAAGTTCGATATAACAAGTTAACAAATTTGAAAAATACAATAACAACTTTTAAAGTTCGATACACATAATAGCAAAATGTGACAAGTTAAATACATTTTGTGAAACTAATTTTTTTATTGAGGAAATAAATTAAATATTTAAGAGAGAGTAGTTGCAAGTCAACTCATAAAGGAGGTCCCCATTTTGTTATCGTCATCACCATAAATGCTTTTAATGAAGCAATCACATAAAGAGCCTTTTCATACTTCATAACACTCATGGCAAAATTCATCTTCCTTTTCTTCTTTGTAACATCATTGATCGTGAGTCCTTCGTGGATAGTGATGGCTACATGTGATGGAGACGGTTCCGATATGGAGGAAGAGCTCGAGATCACCATCAAGCGTGTACTACAGATGAGAAAAAGGTATGTGAGCTATGGTGCGTTGCAGAGAAACGTCATCCCTTGTTCACTACGTGGTGCTTCCTACTATAACTGTCACCAGGGGGCGCAAAGCAACCCTTACAGTCGAGGCTGCAGTGCAATCGCTCGTTGTAGAACATAATTTTCTTTTGATTGAGATCCTCTTAAATCAAATCAAATCTGACATATTAATAAATAATTGGATAATGTTTAATTAAAAACATTTCAATATATTCTCTTATGTCTCTTTGTTTATTATACGTGTGTATGATTATATAATATTATGAATCTTATTATAAATAATAAATACAAAACTTTATGTATTAAATATAGTAAATTGTACAAAAATATAATAAACTTTGTTTTGGTTACTATTGTATACGATAAACCTTTTATTTTAAAAAACAATACAATCAACTTTCGTAATCCTCTCATTGTATACAAGTTGTATACGATGAGAATTATAACAAAATTTATTGTATACAATGATAACTAAAAACCGGACACAAAATTTTTTTTTTATATACAATGAAATAATCATGAAAGTTGGTTGTATTGTTTTTAAGAAAAAAGTTTATTGTATACTATGATAACTCACGCAATGTTTATTGTATTGTCTCTAATATAAATTTTATACATACATACATACATAGGGAGAAGTTCATTTAAGAACCGTTTTTATTACGAGAACCATTTGTAATTACCATTAATTCTCATTAATAGAAGTATTTTGGTCTTTTATATATATATTTTCAATCGTAAATTGCATCCGGGTAAGCCGTCATTAAAGAGTGATACTTTATTTTCCCAAAATACCCCTAATCAATGCATCATTAATAAGACATAAATGAGACACTAATGAGCCGTCATTTTTATTGGTCATTGATTTATTTTTTATCAAGGGCCAGTATTGGTTGTGGTAATCGCAATAAAAACGATTCTCAAATGAACAATCCCATACATACATGCATACATACATACATACATACATACATACATACATACATACATACATACATAAGAGGGTTTATACGAGAAGCATCAATTTTACGAAAAATACGAGAAGCGTTTTAGCCTTTGATTGTATTTTGATCTAATGACTTATACTAATTATATTTTTCATTTTTATTTAAATAAAAAGGGTACAGTGGTTTACCCAAATTCTACACGTGTATCTATATTTTGTTTTGTGTTCATCAATGAACATATAGTAAATTAAAAACAACTATGTTTTTTTTAATATAATAGTTGATGTTCATTAGCGAACAACAAAATACATAACAAGACCAAAATCTATTTTTTTGTGACCAAAATAAAAGAACCCATATAACAGTGAACATTACCGTATAACAATGACAAAAATTGAACAAAAATATTAAACCCTAAATCCTCAAAAGAACTAAAAATATTCGTTCATGTTCGCCGGTGAACAAGAGAAAAGAACATATAGTAGTACAAAAATTGATGTTCACTACAAGTTAACAACAGATAAATGAATTGAAATGATGCAAACTTCATGTCCTAGTAGACAACAACACATAGCAAAAGCCTAATTCGGCGCTAACTATTCATAGCATAGCAAAGTTTTCATCTTTGTCTTCAAAGCGCGTTGCCCTAGCTTCAATGGAGATGAATCACTAAAGATGGGAGTGGTCTATCCTTGATAGATGTGAGATCAATGTTGACGGTGATGGGGGTACTGCTTTTGCCAACCATGGAACTAAGGGTGGAGATGGTAGATTTATTATATATGGAGACAGTGGTTGATAGAGTTTAGGGATGGAGGCGGTGGAGGTGGTTGTGATGTTGGGATACATGGGTCGATTGGAATGGGGATGAAGACGGTGGAGATGCCATGGTCAGAAATGGAGTTGCCATGGTCGTTGTTGGTGATAGGCTGATAGCTTTGGCCTCTATCATAGTGGTCAGCGGTATAAAACTAGAGAGATTCTCCGGATGTAGATGGTGTTAACGCGAAGGCTGTAGAAGAAAATGGTATACTCATGTGAAAAAGATGGAAAATGACCGGTTGGTGATGCAACATTTTTTAGAGAGTGTGTGACGGTTGTGATTTGGGGCTTTTTAAAAAATGGAGCCGGGATTGAGGGTGTTATACGAGAGATGATAAAGAAGCGAAAGGTATGTGTATTTTCTATAATGGCCATATATATTTTTTAACTAATACCATTTAGTTATCTATAAAGCTGCCGTGAGTGCTTATAACTACTAACACAAATAATTAAATAAGTAAGTTTAAATAAATTTATCAATTAAAATTATCTTCTCCCACTTTTTATTAATTTTTTATTTTATTAATTTTGATTATTTTGATTTTATTCTTTATTATTGTCATTAATTTTTTATTTATTTTGGTGTAGTTGTCTATGCTTTCTATTACTTTTATTATTATTATTAGTCTTTTATTTTTATTTTTATTATTATCATTATTATTTTATTTTATTTCCTTTATTATCATTATTTTCTGTAAGATGTCTTTCTAGAAACGGTATCTTTTCTCATGTTTGTATATATTTTTAACCAAGTTTTAACAAGACTCATCAAAGTGAAAACTTGAAAATTTTAAATTTGAAACAAAGCGAAGATCTCAATAATTATTTTTGTATAAAATGAAAATCCATCCATAGTTATCTTCCCATTTCATAAAGCAAAATTTTATTTTGGTAGATATACAGTTTTTATGATTGGATCTATCAGTAGACATGAGCATTCATCATAATCATGAACATTTATCATAATTTTGAAAATATAGATTTGAAATCGGTATTTATCTTCATTAATTCATCTTAGGACATGTCGAATTTGGGTTTTTGATTTGGAAAACATAGAATTAGTAATCAAATAGGTCGATTCATTTACGCCAAATCATGGTTTTGGAAATCACACAGACGATTCATCATATACCTGAGTTTTTTTAGGGAACATGTTTCATGTATTATGATTTCATTGATTTGATTTCGTCTAGGTTGCAATCTCACAAAAGAATTTTGATGAGTCGATGATTTTTTCTCATTTCCTTTTGAAACAGTTGAACAATTTTGACAATTGAGTATTGATTTTTTTTCGAAAAGCAAACAATTTATCGAATTGAGTATCTGATTTCTAATTTGCCTCTTCGTTTCCTTTTTAAGTTGCCGTCTCCACTACTTCTTTCCTCACCGAAAGTAATTAACTTTTTCCTTTAATTCTTATGAAATCGATGTGTCTATGATAACCTTCTTTTCTTCTCCTAATTTTAGTTTTAGACTTCACAAAAATAATCCTACATATTTAAAAATAATAAAACCTTACCGGTCATGAACCCTAAACAGTTAATTACAACGGTAATAGTTGATAATCATCATAGCTTTGTTTTTGTGCGACGGCTTCCCACCTAATATCTGTAGTAGTTAGCTATAATTGTAATTTTAAATAATTTTAAAATATTTAAAATTGATAAATATAATAATTTTGATTTAAATAAATTTAATATTTTCAACGACGACATTAAGCTTCAAGTACCTAGCAGCCATCGCGACCTCAACAATTGTACATTTGTACTGCAAGAGCACCATGTCACTCGCTTTTTCCCTCTATCCTCTCACTCTTCAAACCCATCGACATCGTCATTCAAGAATCCGTACCCCTTTTTTAAGATCCAACATTACAATCAAACCCTCAATTTCCCACTTTCAAAACCCTCAAAAACGACTTTTAACATCCAGAATTCAAGCAATTCATCAAAATCCTGGAGAATCACCGCCTGCTGTGACGCTAACTCCTGCAAATACCAAATGGGAAGCTTTGTTGTCAACTTTAGCAAGCTTGTATCCTGTGTATGTGACAGTGGGTGGTGTTGTTGCTTGTTTAAAGCCTTCAACTTTTTCATGGTTTGTGGAAAGAGCTCCCAATTCTTATAGCTATTTACTTGGGTTTATTATGCTTGTTATGGGTCTCACTTTGGAGTTGAAGGA
Organism: Drosophyllum lusitanicum; assembly: GCA_032274825.1. Classification (NCBI taxonomy): domain Eukaryota; kingdom Viridiplantae; phylum Streptophyta; class Magnoliopsida; order Caryophyllales; family Drosophyllaceae; genus Drosophyllum; species Drosophyllum lusitanicum. Next base: position 9,384 of record JAUEJL010063353.1, on the reverse strand, counting down.
TTTGGTCAATTTGTTCAAGCAAAGACCTCTTTCTGTAAGTTCTTTTGGAATCTTTAAATCTTCAATTTGACTTTTATGGTCAATTTTACTGTATCTAAATCTCAGAATTGATTTGGGTTTCAGTAGTAATTCAAGGAGACCAGATTAGACTCTGTACCAAGGACTAGAGATTAAGGAATGTTGGTAATAATTTTGAAATTTGTTAATAACGAGATCAGAATTGGAAAAATGTCAAGATGACCTTAAATAGTCAACGTATCTCTGTTGTGGGATGGATGGATTATCATGAAATTTTGGAAGTTTGGTGGCTTGTGTGTTTGGTCATTTAGTCTATCTTGAAACATAATGTTGTTTGTAATATATGACATTTGTATCAATTTTACATAGGAAGTACTAGATGATTACCTAAAAGGTCAAACTTTATCATTTATTTATGGAATGGATAGATTACAATCGAGTTTGTGGAGTTGGGTTGTTGGTCTTTTTTTGGGCATTAGAGTTACCTTGAAAAAATGAGAAAATTTTTACATATATATAATCATATGTTTAATTCACAATGTCATAACTTTTAGATATTGGTTTGAATTTGGAGGTTTGACTGTTCTCTGGCTTCTCTAGGTTATAGAGTTTATGAACTTCTTGTGAGATTCTACCCGTGCGGATGATTACAATACAAAAAGGGTTATTCCAATTAAAATGATATTTCATAATATTGCATTCCTTTGTTCTAGCACTATAAAAGGTCCTGTTTACATAAGCGAGTTGAAACTTCTCCACATTTTTATTTGTGCTTAAAGCTTGAGCTTGTGTGATATCAAGGGATTGGATTAATTGGATCCAAATCTCTAAGATTTCTTCTACATTTGTGTCCTTAAGAATGCCCACATTTTTCACTGTCGGAATTTGCATCTTTCTATATGAAGTAATAGAAAATACTTGGTTGAAGCTGCTTACTGAAAGTTTGTATCTAAAATGACCTCAACTCTATGTTAGATAATCTTTGGATGTTCTGCTCAATACACAATTATGCCGGCTTTTGGCTTTGTGATAAGCAAGTTGTTGGGGCTCTCGCCGTCACTTTCAGTTGGTTTGATATTGCTTTCTTGTTGTCCTGGAGGTACCGCTTCTAACGTGGTAAGTATCTTTTCTCAATTCCAAGTCTCATAAGAGTTGTTTGGTAAAACAATATGTCAATATGATGTGAACAAAAAAACCTTACACTAAACATTAAACAAGTAATATATATTGATTATTGAATAATTTTTTTTCAATGTCATTTTAAAACCTTAAGATGGCCTTTCTAACTACATTGAATAGTCTTTGGATCATCGAAGTTATCTTTTTGCTCGTTTGGTTTTGGAAATAAAATATTTTATTGTTTCATTACTTTTGTTTATAGACACATTTGTTTATCTTCTCGTGTAATAGTGTTACAGGTGACCTTGCTTGCTCAAGGAGACGTACCATTGTCTATTGTAATGACGGTATGTAGCACTCTTGGAGCAGTGATTCTTACTCCTCTTTTAACGATGGTATTAGCTGGAACTTATGTTCATGTCGATGCCATCAAACTTTCGGTCAGCACCATGCAGGTAACTTTACAATAGCGTTAAGAGTTTTCCTTTGACTTAAAAAGTGAAAATAGACAAAATAATAGCCAATCTTGCGTAGTTTTTTCACTCGTATATATCAATTACATCCTTTTTGTCCAAGTATGTTTTCGTTCGCCTTTTAGTTTATCCCTCAATCTTGTTTCTAATTTGTTGATTTTGGACGACACTGAGATGTAGATAATGTACATGTGTGAATGATGATTCTTTTAAGGTATGCATGCAGAAAAACCGAGATCATTTTTTCTTTCGTAAAGAATGAACTTGGTACTTGTTTTTACGATGTCCAAGATAAACTGGTAAGTGGTAACTACAAAAGAACAAGAAAATTTGGTATAATCTTGTGACAAGCCCTTGTCAAATTTGATTGCGAGAAGCAAGGTGTTTGACCTCAAAAGTCAAAGTGTACATCTTTATTAGCAATGGGTGGAGTAGATTTTGTTGACATATCTCCACACTTTTACTTTTTAGGTGGTTGTTGCGCCCGTTCTGCTGGGGTCTTACTTGCAGAGCACCTTTCCTCGGGCTGTGAAAACTGCACTGCCTTTTGCACCACTACTAGCTGTTTTGACCTCATCGCTACTGGCTTGCAGGTATTGTGATTTTACTAGAAGTGGCATAACAGGCTGGTTGGGTGACAGGTCAAAATGAGTTCGGGTCAAAACGAATAATTTTATGTGCGGATGAGAATGGTCTCAACACTTACCGTCCAATTATTTGTATTTTGTGATAATTAATACTTGAATTATGATTTGAACAACAAATACTATATTATTTAGATAATATCTTTAAATAAAACAATGCAAAACATTTTAAGCATTTAAATACACATTAAGCGACTTTTGGCCCATTTCATTTTTGGTATCTAACATATTATGCATCAAATAATACCCGAGTCGATGCATTTTCTAATCGATGATATTTTATATTGGAATGTAATTATTCTTTTCTTTTCTTTCTTTTGCTCTTGATTTATAAGTGTATTCTCTGAAAATGTCGGTCGTCTGAAGTCATCAATGAATGTCGCATCATTATCATCAGATCTCTCTCCCCTTGATTATGCTCAATCCCTTTTGACAAGTGAAATGGGAACAGTTGTGCTTGCGGTGTTGTTACTTCATTTTGCAGGTTTTATTGTGGGGTAAGATTTTGTTTATTTGTCATTTTGCTTTTATGGAAAGGAATGGAATTGTCAAAAGTAATAACAACAATAATGGTGATAGTGATTATAATTATAATGATATAATCATTATAATATCATCAATGAATGTCGCACCGTTAAATGGAACCAGACAAAACAGGATATGGAGTCTGCTCAATGGAACTTGTAATTCTATTCTGCGAGATCCCATTGATTCAGATGCCCCGAATATGGTCCGTTATCACACTCGCAAAATAACACTTATGGGAATTCAATGAAAAAGAGAAACAATGTTACCTTCATCTATATGATCATTGCTAACGTTGTTATCGTATTTTTTGAATTCTATAAAAAGACCTCTGATACAAAACAAAAAAATTTATTTTAATTTTTTAGTATATGTGATGTGTTGGATAAATCAAGTATGTTCCTGACAGGTATATAGTAGCAACTCTAGCTGGATTCAAAGAGCCACAACGCCGAGCCGTATCCATTGAGGTAGTACTTTGAGGTTCCAACAAGTCAACCCATTTTGACTCATTTTAAAAGATGTTCTCCATATTACATTTTCTAATCTATTATCCAATTTGACTCAAGGCACTTTTGACCAACATGACAGCAAACAATATTCAATGTTCTAAAATTTTTTAGTTTTCGTTACTTGTTTTGTCTTGTTATCCAATGCGCCTGTTTGCCACATCTACACGGGACTAGCGAATCAAACTTTTTATAGTTCATAGCTATCTGTTTCTCTTAAGGGAGGTAAGGGTCATGGTAGTCCATAATAATTGTATTTAATTGCCCTAGGAAGATTGGTTATTGAGATAAATGTAAAATTATCCATAATTTAACTTTAATTAACCGATTATCTGATGATTCCGAGTCTTGAGGTCGCAATAATTACTTTGAAAGCACACGTTCGAAAACCACCTTAGTCTAATGACGCTATACCCTTGATATGTTTCTTGAAACCACCTTTGAGTGTTGTGACTAGAGAGGTGAAAAGTCTGTTTTACCCTCGAGTCAAGAGTTGCTAAAAAGTGGATTTTGATAACTTTTGGTGCAGGTCGGAATGCAGAACTCGTCATTAGGTGTGGTTTTAGCGGCATCACATTTCAGCTCAGGTATGGTTGCATTACCACCAGCAGTTTCAGCTGTGATAATGAACATAATGGGCAGCAGCTTGGGCATCTTTTGGAGATTTGTTGATCCTTCTGATTCTGATTCACAAGGTAGCTCCAAAGATCGATAAATAAAGGTCTTGTGCCATTTTCATTCTCGAGTTCTCTTTGAACTTTTTTGTAAAAAAATAATTGAAGTTTTGGGAAATAAAAGGGACTGAGGTTCGTATCAACTTGTAAAGTTACTCATTTGTGATCGAAGATCATGTATTTCGAGTCATTAACAGTCATTTTCTAATTGTAAGGTGAAGAGTTGTATCACGACTTTGTACGTATTTCATTTTCTAATTTTTGTTGATCATGACACTTGAAATTTTTTGGAAGAGAATGGAGAATGGATTCAGAGTGTTACGGTCCCACACTTGCCAATAGCGACCCGTGTTAAGGTCCGTACGTAACTGCCAAGTGTGACCATGTTACGGTTCACACCCGCCAAGTGCATCCTATGTCATGCTATCCACATTTCTTCCGTTCGAATAGCAACACCTTATATGACAAATTGTGTAGAAAGATTATATAAGAATCAAAATTTGTTAATAAAAGTAACATGTAATTGTTTTTAACCAAAAAATGGCTGTAAATTTCAATTAGTAATAAAAAAGATATTGATCCTAAATTTCTAATAACCTTGATATTTGTTGTGTCACAATACTTTAAAACAAATCAAAACTTACTATTTTTATGTAAAATTAAAACCTCTCTTTGACCTAATAACTAGTATCGCCTTCTCGCCCAGCTCTATCAACTGGCCCTTTCTTCTACAATCATTTTATAATATAACAAATTAAAATTTATAAATTTTTTAGATAAAATAAATTATACATTAACAAATCATTTTGGGAAATTGATTAACTCTAATTTTAGGTTATTGTATGTGTGTTGTCAATTGCATTTGGATCCAACTTTTAGATGGTGATAAAATGAATTTAATACTTTTAAGGTTAATTTAAAAATTAAAATTACATATTGGTGATGTGATCCATAAAATTGGTAATTCTGTTATTTCCTTTTACTTATATTAATTATGAAAACACTCTAAAAAAGGGCAAATCTATGGAGAAAGAGACAGAAGCTGACGTCACGTGCCAAAATTTGAAATTATTAAAACAAACAAAATTATGGTTGTTTCGATTCTTACTTTTTAATGATATAATTTGACAAAGTACTTCGGTCTATCTGTATGTAAGTTTGTGGGGTTCTAACTTAAAACTAATTGGTTATGAACGGAGTAGTCCATAACCTTCTTAAGCATATTACAATGTCAATTTTTGTCCGATACGGGACATTACTTAACATGCGTCCTCACTTATAGTATTCTTTACTTTCTACCCCTAACAATTGCATTTATTAACAAACCTAATACATAGGGTGGTGAAATGGTGCCGCTGACCAGGCCAAGCGGTACCGTTTGGTACACCATCCCATACTTGCTGCATTGCAAGATGGATTTTTGTATCTTCATGCCGTGTAATTTTTTTTTGTCTCACACACTCTTCCTCTCTACTTCTCACACACATTTAGCTATTATTTAAATTAAAAAAGTGAGAAAAATATGAAGTATGAAGTATATGTAAGATGAATATATTTTTAACTTGAAGTACGGAGAAAGACAAGCGATGAGTAAAGAGAAAGACAAGCAAAGAGTAAAAGACGTGACACTGAGGTGACATAAAGCTTGGATTAGTTCACTCTCTTTGCTCTTAAAATTGATATCAATCAGAAACTTTTTTAGAAATGATGTATTGATACCTTCCTTGCATCTATAAGGTTTATGCAAAACTTTTACTTATAAATGAAGAAATGATACATGTCGCTAATAACACCTTAAATAGCCTATTTTAAAATAGGTAATACTGTATTTAGATATCATCAGGGCGGATCCAGGATTTAAAATGGGTGGTAGCACTGCCTCGAAAAAATCAGAATTTACATTACGAAAAATCAAAATTTACACTACGCGGATAAAATTGGCTGATGCCCCATGCCATCACCGGACTACACATAGATCCGCCCCTATATCACATATTATTCCAAAGCATGATTATTTTAAGTGAAGTAACTTTTATCTAGCATCTTGCTAACAATATTAATAAAAAAATAAACATACAAAAAAATATTTTAATTCATAATTTCCAAATAAACATACAAAAAATGAGGACCACATAAAACAAGAAAATGGTTGTTGAAGCTCAAAATTGGCAACCGGTCCACATTTCTTGACTCCTTCTTTGACTTTCTTTCCCTCCATCCTTATTTCCTTCTTCACACAACACAACACAACCAGTACCACTGCTGCTCCGATCAACCAACGGTTTCTACCGATCACCGGATAATGGAGACCGTCGCCGGAGACTCTGTTTCACCTTACAAGCTATTGTTCAGAGCCCTCACTCTCATTCCGATCTCTCACTACCTGTTAATAGCATTTTTCGTCTTCATTGTCTTCGTATACAATCTACTCGAAATTCATATACTACAGGACATGATCAGCGGATTTGGAGGTGATTCTGTAGCTCTCACCTTCCATTCATCCTCCGATTTGTATAGAGAAGTAGTATCGAAGTGTCATCTGCTTCATGGAAGGTTTATTCCTTTTCTTATTCTTTCAGACTGTTCGATACGAAATAGGTTTACGCTGATTAACTTGTGTATATGATGTACAAATTAGGCTGTTATTTGGTACAGTGTTTCTTCTAGATTAGTTTTAAGATACCATAATTCAAATCAGATTATGAATTTAACGAATCTTAAGGTTCTGCTATTGCAGAATATGTTGTACTACTCATTGTTTTCTTATTGTTTTTATTTCAATGAATCCGTTAAACTTCTGAACTTTGGGATTTAGAAAATTGGCTTGAAAAGTTATAGTTTGTCTTGGAACATGCATTTATGACTTATTGTTGACATTTCCGTCATTGATTGTTGATTGGTGTAGATACTTCGCCACTCCATGGCTTTCGAGTCCGCATCTACAGACTATTTTGCTGAATGTTTTAGTGAAGACTCCTAGTTTCAACTACAAAAGGTAAAAAACTTGCACTTTTGTAAAGTAAAATTTAGTAAGAAATTCGAAGTATTAGAGGTTTGGTTGGTCTTGATATGAGATATGAGTTGGACACTAATAGTGTTATATCATATGCTAGAGCACTCAAATACGAGTTAAAGCACAAGAACTCCCCTTACAAGGCTAGAGTCAAAGATTATAGATGTTGAATTGTGATCTAGCATCTGTTCCGATAGTTTAATTTGATAGATTTAATCAAATTATGTGAGTCTGATTAGCAGTTTAGCACGAAAGGATCCTATCTAATTCTTCATTGTGTCAGTATATTATCCTTCTATCGTCAATGCGATTCATATTACTATTTTATAAAATTAGGTTTTTAATAGTTTTGGGGATTTTATGAGTAACCACATGAAGTCAATGTCTTTTTACCTTTTGGTGTTTGGTGTGTTTGTATTGAGTGATTAAGGGCACATCACCATGCTTTCATTATCAATATAATGATATTTTGTTTTCTAAATAATAAGAATGCTTTTTGTATATTTTATTTAGATGATATATATATAAAGTCTTAAATATAATGGTTGGATTCATGGTTCATAAAATTAGTCAAAAGGCTCTCATTTGAATTCACGAGTCAACTCTTATGTCGAAGATAACAAACCAGCCAAGTACAACAAGCTTAGGAGTGACATACTGTTTGCACACGGGGTCAATATCTGCATGCTAATCTACCGTGGTCTTTTTATATTTCCAGAGAGATATTTCGTACTTCTGACGGTGGAACGGTAGCATTGGATTGGCTGCTTAACTCTGATGGTAATGACCCTTCTTTTTCTACAATTACTCCTGTAAAATAATCGCATTAATATGGCAATGTAATAAACTTATTTTAGTTATCATGTTACTAATCGCCATACACAATGGTTTAAGAGAGTTTACATGTAGATTTAGAACTGTAACTCTAAGATTATGATGTCTATTTAGTCAATTATTGAACATCAAATGACGCCTTAGGCACACTTTCAGCAGAGCACAAGTTGTGTCGGTGCACCTAAGTTGGGATCTATTCTTTCTGGTGCAAATTCATTATAATTTTATAACTTCACCCTTCAAATGATTACTTAACTAGACTTGTGTTATTTGCCCATAAAACTTGTAATTTATGTGGGTTGTAGTTCAATGCTGTTGCAACAGCTTTTGTTATGCATGTCCTCTAGAGCTCTACTAGCAAGTGTAGCAGTTAATTTCTTATCTCTAATTTTTCTTTTTTGACTGCCTAGTTTCAGAGACAATTCAAGTTAATGGAACCAATACAGTTGCTGACACTCCTCTTGTGATAGTGGTTCCTGGCTTAACAAGTGATTCTACTTCTCCGGTGAGTTTCGTGATCTTGCAATGCAATGATTTCTACAACAGCCTAAATGTAGATAGCACTGATATGAAAGAGGTCATGTAGTTGGCATAAAAGTGTTTTATGAAAGCAGCCACTGTTTACCATGAATCTTATAATAGACCCCCAATTATTTCCAATAATGATAATTTTAAAGGAAAAGCAGCAATGTGTAATAAGACCCAGCATTATGATAAATCCATATAGAAAGTTTGTGATGAGTTTTTGTTATTTAGATTGGTCATATCTGAAATTTTGGTTCCCAGCTGCTTTCTTAATTCTTTTCATGTCACCATGTTATATGTTCAGTATGCAGCCATATACTGAAATATATATATTTTGACTTTTACATGATTGATAGAAGGAAGCAAGGTCTCTCTTTGTTTTTTTCTTATTTCTGATAGGTTTATATCATCTTGTGGATTTTAATGCTTTTTTCCTTTGAATCTTCTGTATTTTGCCATGTATGCCAGTATATTAAGGAGATTGCGTACAATATGGCAAAACATGGATGGAATGTTGTTGTAAGCAATCATCGGGGGCTAGGAGGTGTTCCACTCACTGTAAGTATTTTGTTAATTATTCCTTGGGCTTGGCAAAGTTGCTCCTAGAAAATTATGAAAAATAAGAGCAGTTGAAGTTTTAGCATCAATGGCCCTGCTCACCCATTCTGTCACTTTAGTAAAAAAATCATGTTATGTATCAAATGTCCTTGCAACTAACAACTTTATTATTGGTTTTGGCAGTCTGAGTGCTTCTACACTGCTGGAAAGTCGGATGATTTAGGAGAAGTAGTGAATCATCTTCACCGCAAACAACCTGAAACTCCTCTTTTTGCTGTTGGAACTAGCCTTGGTGCCAATATTCTGGTACAACTTTTTATTGGCATTTGTCTCTGTATATTTGGTTTTTTTTCCTTCCTTTTGTCTAGCTTGTGGAAAACCATGAGCTAGACATTAGTATGTGTTAACAAATTACTAATATTGGGCCCATCGTAATGGGCTTAGGCCTACGGCCTAATGCTTGTTAGCTTAGGGTTTTTGCCTATTTATTGT
>JAUEJL010063342.1:0-17947 GCA_032274825.1 Drosophyllum lusitanicum | reverse complement strand
TCTCTCATGTTTGTGTTGTGCTGCCGGAATCTACCCTTGGCGTGTGACCCAATAGGCCCGTACCTCATCAGCAGTGACGCTAGTGCACGTGTATCAGTGGGCATATTCCAACAGAAGGGGGCCTAACGAATGGCATAGATCCGAGATTTTACTAGAGAGGGATAGGAGCGAAGCCAGTCGATTACTAAGCTATCGTATGACATGGACCGGGGCCTTCTCGGCATCCATGCCCTGGTAATGGTAAGATCCGAGATGTCAGTTCTTAAAGACAAGCCTCAACCTTATTTTGACTCCTACTAGGGTTACTTCCCGCGTCAATTGCCAATTCTTGGTCATTGAGATTCATGGGCGATTCAGATGTTTATTTAGGTTTGGAACCCTCTATTTTTTCCCCTTTCAAATAAAACGAAATGATTGAAGTTTTTCTATTGGGAATTGTGTTAGGTCTCATTCATATTACTATTTGGCCGGATTATTCGTAATTGCATATTTACAATATAGACGCGGCGATCAATTGGACCTTTGATTCATTAACATCTCTTTTTTATTGACTTATTCCTTTTTTATCCTCAGGAGGTTCAATTCAGGTTGCTGCTCAAATGAGTGAAATTATTGAATTCTAATTAGACCTAACAAGAACAGAATCACGCTCTGTAGGATTTGAACCTACGACATAAGGTTTTGGAGACCCACTTTCTACTGAATTGAACTAAGAATGCTTTCTAATCACAGTAGATACAACTAAAAAGAAAAGTATTCTTTTTGTACCCCCAAAACTATTGTTGGGCAGGAAAGGATATTCCTCTTGCAATCCGCTTTCCAAGATTATACCACCTATCTCCTTTCGGAAAGAACCTCCCTTGGGAGCTTATGGGTCAACAATTGGGATTGTAGAGTTGCTCAAAGAGTTGCTCCAAGAGGAAGAGCCATCAACGGCTTGTGCTTATTAGCCGTCCAACTCGAAGCCATCAAATTGTCATATTCACCTAAAGATAAATTTCCAGTTTCGGCCCTCTCCAAGCTCATCCAAAAGAGGGTTCTCGTTCTTGACACTCCCGATCCTCCCCTTTATTTCCATTGGGCACGTCTAGCTCCGGGGAAAGTCAATATATGCGTTTGGCGAGCTCTTAGAAACCGGTTACCGACCTTGACTGCTCTTAACTCTAGATGTATTCTAATTCCGTCTTTTCTTTGTCCGTTTTGTGTGGCGTTTGACGAGTGAGTGGAACATGTGTTGGTGATTTGTTTCCTGGTGGAAAGGTTTGGCGAAAGGTGTTAGCTTGGTGGGATTTTTGACCACTACTAATCTTTCATTAGTCTAGTTAATTGGTCTCTCAGCTTTTATGACGGATAAGGAACTCAAAAAATCTTTTTTGGCTACTGTTTATGCTGCAATTTGGGAAATTTGGTTATGGAGGAATAAGTTGACTACTTGACCCATGTCTCCTCGCCTCAGGAAAGAGCCAACATCTTATCCGGGATATATTCTCGGACATTGTTAGACATTCTTTTCTTTGGATCTCGAATAGAAGCTTGTTTTCGGCTTCTTGAGAATTATTGCTGTTATCCCCATCAAGAATAGGGTTTGGATAACTATTTCTGTAAAATGTAAACTGTATCTCTTCTGGGTTCTCCTACTTGGAGAATTTGTCTTGTACATTCTAGTCATTTATGAAATTCTCTTTGCCTTTTAAATAAAAGTTATACATTTTTCGACTTTTTTTTATAAAAAAATCACTTACTAAACTCGCCATTGGTTTTACACTAGGAGGAAATCACTTTCACTTATTTTATGATAAAAACGAAATAAAAAATTAATTAAATTTTAAGTTATTTATAAGCATAATGCTTTGAAAAATGAAAGGTCTTGGTGAGATCCAACCCTCTCCACTAGTCCACATGCTAATGCCTCCCCTGATTTTATAGATCTAAATCTAATGAAACCAAATTCAAGCCCACAATACATGTTATTCATAACCTCCAACTTAGCTATTAAAAATCAAAGCACAAAATCATCATTCTATATTTCTATTTACCAAAATCATTCAAAACAAAGTGTCCTGGTTTGGTTGGTGAACAAAAGATGTATCATTAGGTGTGTGTATCCTTAGCCGTTACAAAAAGATAGTACCAATTTAGTTTTTTTTTTCTGAAAAAGTTTTTTGCGACTTACGTATCCTTTCAAAAGGTTAAGCATTTGCTTAGATGTACGAGACTTAAGTGCTACCCATCCTTGTATGGACTAGAACGCCAAACCTCTCCGACAAAGAACCAATGCCTTATCCGGTAGGCCATCCAATAATAATTTCATCAAACTTTATAGATGTCGTCATCCATGCAAAAAGAGCATGTGTGCCTGTAGGAGCGTGCTAGTGTTGGGTCTAACCAATCAACCACATCAATACCCCCCTCCCCCAAAAAAAAAAAAAAAAGAAAAAAAAGAAAAGAAAGAGAGAGAGAGGGGGAGGGACCAGTTTAAATGAACCTTTTTATCCACCTTTCTTTTCTCCCCTTGCCTTTTCACATTAAAAATATCCAGATTAATTACTATAGTAACAATAACGAACACAAACCACCATTGTTATTGGTGGTGGTAATAATAAATAGAACTAAAACAATAAAAAAGATGGTGGTTGATGGTGGCGGCGATATTGCAACAGAGCTGCCACCAAATATCATCCCGAAGTAGTCACCATCAGCATCGCTGCCTCTTCCTGTGTTCCCACTCGCACTATCTCCGGTGATGGTCCCATCACTAAATGACTCGCTCTCATCATCATCCCTACACAAATGGTAACATTAGCTCAACCACTCTTATTAAAAGAGAGCCCAATGCTATAGTAACTTGTACATCATGTTATAAAAGCAGTACACATTAGTTTAAAAGTGTCTAAAAAGTAGGCATTCATAAAAAAAAAGGATGCTTTTTTTGACTTTTGACATAGCGTAACATGGGTAGAAAATGGAAGGGTAAAAAGTCACTTGTAAAGTGGATCTAGAGGTTATTGTGGAAATCAGTGATGATTAGACAATGATGGTATGGTTGATATTATTTGTTACTATAATTACTTAAGGATTAAATGTTGAATGTGGCCCCATATCTACTCAGAAGTCAGCTATTTCCAGCTTGCTTACACATTCTCTTTTCAAGTCCCGACATAATTCATATATATCTGGGTGTTACTATTTAGCCCTCTTGTCTCACAAACCCAAAAGTCAAATCAAGAGCGCTATATTTTCAATGTACCTTTTTCACTCACACATGTCAAATCAAGAGGGTTTATATAGATAATCAAGGAGGGATATATAGAATTATCCTATCTAGATTTCTGACCCATGAAAAACAAATTCCTATTACATTTTGGCCAGGTTGTGATAAAGCCAGCTTTCCTTTGTTCAAGGTTGATGATATGTACATAACAACTATTAGCCACACACGATAAAAAGATTTATTTAGACATTTATGCCCTTAATTATATGGATGAGAAAAATACATAATAATTAAGGGAATAAAGGTCAAATTTGTTGTGTTTGGCCAAAAATTATTGTGTAGATAGAACCTCCCTTTGTTTAATTTAGTGACACCCTTTTGTCCCACATGAAAAAGACATCATTTACCCCTTTAATGTGTTTTCAAGATCCCTTTGCCTAATCTAGTGAACACTTTTCATTTTGATAATTTAAAAAATACAGTTTTACCCGTTTGCTGATTTTTTAATTGTGAGACCCTTTCTCAAGGTTGATTTAGTCGAGGATCTATTAAACCAAGTCCCTTTTGCCACTTTATTAATCGATAAGGACATAATTACCCTCTATGATCAAGAGGGGGCGGAGTGGTAAATGTGATGCCGGTGTGATCCCAAAAGCCCACTGTGAGGTTAGTGAACATCACCCAAAAGCCCAAAGTCATGGTTTGGACGACTGGACTCGGGCTCAAAAACTTTGAAGCCAAATTGTAGGATCGCAACTAGGGAACCGACCAACAATATTGTTTGCTTTGGGTTGCCCCCTCACGGCTTTAAAACTTTATAAGGAAGAATGAATCTCCCTTGCCTCACCGATGTGGGTGCTCCTGCATTGCCATAGGAGCGGTGGGTTTAAGAGTCGGGAATTTGACTGGCTCAGGGGAACGACGAGCCCTCTGATACCAAACGTAGGATTGCAACCAGGGAACCGACCAACAATATTGTCTGCTTTGGGTTGCCCCTCACGGCTTTAAAACGCGTCATATGGTAGAAGTAAGATCCACCCTCATTATAAGGAAGAATGAATCCCCATGCCTCACCGATGTGGAATGCTCCTGCATTGCTACAGTAGCAGTGGGTTTAACAGTCGTGGATTTGACCGGCTCGAGGGAACGATGAGCCCCATAAACCCAACACAAATCAAAACCATGATGAAAGGTATTGGTAACACATAACTTTGAACTTATAAGATTACCTTCTTTGTTTCAATCGTGAGAGTGAGACGAGTTATTATAGACTCCATCACTTGAATTATGTGGAAAGAACGGTTACCAAGAGACTATTTGGGAATGCTGTTTAAATTGGTTATTTACTTATCATGTTAAAATGCAGGTAACCAGTTTGGATGATACTTGCTTACTAATCTTAATGTAAATAAGCTGGAATAAGCAGGTACAGACTTTTAATAAAGGCATAAAGCAACCCCAGACACCCAATTGATTGATTTGATATAAAGGAAAAGACAGGATTGCCCTTTCCCTAATCTGGATATTTTGGTTTGGATCTAATAAATTATAAATCATGTTCCATTTGTTTAATCTTGAGTTATGAAACCTTCTTGCCAATATAGAATTGAGAACCAAATAAGATGCCAATTGGACATTTGGGCCTTAAAATAAAGGGTATTTGTCACTTTTCTCAAGGAAAAAGACACTTCATGCCCTTTTTAAGGTGTAACTCACTTTCCAAGATGGCAAGTGGGGGACTCTCTGGGCTCTATAAAAACAGTGTTAGTGCCATAACCTGGATTAGACCACTATTCTAGTATTGTGTCCAACATATTATATTTGAAACCAGCTAGTCTTAAATCTAACAACCGTGTAATGCGTTGTTTGTTTTTGAGGATAAATACTTGTTTTTTAAATGCATTTACGGGCGGGCAGACAGACATTAAAAAAAAAACAAAAATAGCATTTGTTTAGAACAAGGGATAAGTGTTTCTAAGATCTTATTTTTAGATGTAATTAAATACCACTTATCACGTAGAAAAGACAAGCACATTTTACCTTTTCTAAAACAACAGCGACTAATCTTCAGAATGGAAGTCGGTCTCAAAAGATTTACCTAATGTGAATTATGCTGAATAATAATTTTGTTTATTTTAAGAACATTACTCCTAAGTGGTTTTTTTTTTTTAACTTACGAAGAAAGAAGAAAAATATATAGAGATTTTCGCAAAAGCTTGAGGTGAATATGAAAAGCCGTGAATACAACTCATGACCGTTGGCGTTTTTTGGTGAATATTAGATTCCCTGCATGATCACGTGCGCCCATGTAAAGTAGATGTGGTGTTACATCATGCATGTAATATAGTTTTTAACTTTTTCCCGTGCTCTCATATCTTCACATTACACATAGATGAAGATACTTACTTATACATCATTCATTCATAATAAATGCTTCATTAGAGTGTATCATGTGCAATGTAAGTTGTACTTTTGTAATTACTTTGTTGAGTGGGTATGGAACTCACTATGTAAAACATTCTTCATTTATTCTGACTAGAAGTGTTCACAAGTAGGTGGGCGGGTGAAAGACGGGACAAAGATGAAGAGGAGGAAGAACCAACAGTTCAGCGGTCGACAAAATCTACAAAGGAATATCTAGGCATGTAGCAAGTTGGGTGAAAAGGAAAGGGGAGATTGGATGTGAAATTACTATTAAACAAACCACTTGCTACTTGTAAAGCAAATATTATGCAGAACCAATAATCATAAGCATATACACACATTACATACCTTGGCCCGCCAAAGACTCCGGCATACATGGTCAGCTGTGTCACAAGGGCAGCCGATTTTGGCTCGTAGCTCGACGCCTTCGCATAGATTGCACTCATGCCATCGCCTGATGGCACAAAGAAGGCACCATTTACCATTATATCACCATCCGTCCTCCAATTCCACCCGGCCCAATTTCCCTCATCCGTATCCACACGCTTTGTCACCTATTCATAAACACCATACCATTTAATACACCAAACCCGCTTTGTTATAGATATATCCACGTGAGAAAAACTCACAGATCACTTAAATCACTAAACTACTACACTCTTCATTTATGTTGTTTGTGAGTGCAGCAAATGTAAGCTAGGTGCTGCAGCACTGATAATTTCCTCATGCCCTTGAAGCTATTCGCATTTGACCAAAAGGAGATATATCACACACACAAAAAAAAGCTACCTCTTTAGAGTCGGCATTCGGTGGTGCAATGTAACGGTTGCCCTGACTATTGATGGTCGGGTCAGCGCTACCACCAATAGCGTACATCTTCCATTCAGTAAAATCGTTATTCACCACATGAAAATACCCATGTCTACACCTTGGCATTCTTTGTATCAAACCTTTCCCAAAATGATTAAATGCAAATGTAACCTACATGAATAAAACACACACAAAAACAAAAACTACATACATAAATATATAATAAGGTAATGTACATGTCATTAATGCACAAAAACAGAGTATTAAGTTTTTTTCAACACTTTTACCTGCATCCCTTTGTCAGGCATGTAGCCATCGTCATGACCCATAAGCATAACTTCATTATGTCGACTAAAATAGCTGTTTGAAATGGTTATGGCGGTGGAACCCAGTACGGCGTCAATCAAGCCGTCAGTACAGTGTGATAGAGAGCAGTGATCGATCCATATGTTTCTTGATCCGGCGATGGATATTCCGTCACCGTCCGATTTACCTCTAAATCCAACATGCGTTGGGCTTGACCGTATGTTAGTGTTTCCTGTTGACTTACAGTCGTAGACGCGTATATTGTGGATGATGACGTTGCTGATGTATTGGAGCGTGATACACCCACCGCCGGTGATTGCCACGTTGGCGCCGCGGCCGTCGATGGTTTTGTAGCTATTCACTATGAGCTCGTGTTTAAGTTTGATGAGCATGTTGGATGAGAAGACAATCCAGAGGGGTTCGGTTTGTAAGACGGCGTGACGGAGGGTGCCCGGAGTTGGGTTCACGACGTCGTGGTCAGAGGAGTCGGTAACGATGTAGATCTGGCCGCCTTTGCCGCCGACAGCTGATTTTCCGAACCCAATCGCACAGTCAGCCAGACGTTGCCGGTTGTTCGCCCAGTTTGAGTCGCAACGCCAGCAATCGTCGATTGGGTTTCCGGTGAGACATCCGCCGCCGGCGTCTAACATTTGTCTTCTGTAAATCGACACATTTAGTCTCCTGTAAGTCGTAAAAAGAGAGAAATCAGTCTTAATAATTATAAATGAAGCAAGTTTACTGGGATTACCAGTAAATGTCAGCCATAAAAGAACACTTTTTCTCAAACTTTTTCCGGTGATTTCCATCGGAATTTCAGAAAAAATACAGGACACCCAAATGTGGTAATGAGCAAAACCTAGATCGTAGATTCCTAATTCGACACCCATAAAGCAGCCATTGTTCATGAAATTAGTGCTAAAAGGATGATACCCAACTGGCATAAAACAGTAATGAGCAAAAGCCTAATGAGCTTACACTTGATTTCCTTCTTTAATCCCCAAGACAGCAAGATTCTTAACAAGATACTATGAGGGGATTTATGCAAAATGCAACAAATATGTTTACCTTTGTACTTCTTGAACCACAGCTTCAGGATTAGGGTGTTGATGTGGGAGTGTGAGGTTAAAAGTGGCTCTAATGACAGAAAACAGAGATGTTAAGAGGCAAAACAATAAAATGTATGTGTTAGAAGTGTGAATAGGAGGCATGTTTTGTTTTGATTTTGAAAGATTAAATGCAATAAATGGTATGGGGGGTTTAATGGCTTTGTCAAGAAAGCTCAAACAAAACAGCTGGGTTCAACTTCAACATGAAAGGCAGAGGGGGGAAGGAGCAAATCATGGGAACGTGACTGATGTTGTTATATATAATATAAGTATAATAATAATTTTAATAAATTATTAATAATGATGATGGTAATGTGAATGGATGTTATGGCTATCGGTGAGTAAAATAATGGCAATTAACATACAAGATTTGGTGTTAAAACAACTGGGGTTTATTGGGAAATGAGGAATCCATTGTTGGTTTGGGTTTGAGCTAGTAGCAGTAAGTATTATGATGATATTCATGGCTTTTCTTTGCATAATGGAGGAACGCTGATCGGAGTAGTGAAAGTGAAAATGAAAATGACGGGGACACGAGGGAGGGAGGGAGGGAGGGACGACTAGGATAAAATGCCCAAAAAATATGCTTATGAATATTTCTTTATAAAATTTTATTGGTTAACTAAATTATTAGAATTTATTATTCACATCATTAATTCAACAATTATTGTTGACTTTTATCCATTACTGTTTTTCGTATGAGAACTGTAAAAACTGTTTTTAACGTCATTAATGACTCACTAATAAGGGTATTTTAGTAATTTATATATTTACCCAACCGTGAATTGCGTCCGGATGAGCTGTCATTAATTTGCGAGGCTTGATTTTCCCGAAATAACCCTCATTAATGTGTCATTAATGATCCATTAATGAAGCATTAATGAGCCGCCAAAAAGTCTTAGCCATTGATCAAGTTTAATCAAGGGCTAAGCTTGGTTCTCACAGTTCTCGTACGAAAAACAGTTCTCATTTGAACCCTTCCCTATATATATATAACAATAAAGTCATTTTTTTATTTAAACTTTTTTATGTAGGTATGTTATGCGGGCAATCTATTTAGCGAAAGGAAGCCCATTGCTTCCCCCAGCATTTGCTTCAATATTTGATGACCTTGCTTCTTCATCCCTCGATGTCTTTTTTGATCCTTCAAGTGGCTTGGTCAAGCTTCCTGGTCTAACTTTAGGTCTCTCTCCCTCTTTTTATCTTTCTACCATTTTACAAAAAATGGCGTATAATAGCAACGTACTTGCACAAGTTCAGTTTATGCAATTGTACTTTTTTCTTGTACACCCTAAGTTATTGAACTTGTAAAAGTGTTCCACCCTTTGAAAGTTCAATGGCTGGGGTGTCCAAAAACATGAGTTGAGATTACCGAGGTGGAACACATTTACAAGTTCAGTTACCAAGGGGAAGGTTTTGCGATGCCAGTGACTTAGGGTGTGCAAACAAAATACATAGCGTAAATGGAACACTTTTGTAAGTTGCTATTATATGTCAATTTTGCCTTTATTATAAGGTGACTAGTGTAGAGGGGGTTATTATTAGCTCACAAACTTTAAGGTCTCTCACTGCATGTTCTTTCCTGAGTTCATTGTTTCTTTCATTCTTTGCATGCCTTTTATCTATCTAGCACTTGAAAACTGTTTGGGTCATAACATGACAATAAAAGTACTGCTTGTTAGTCTTTAGTATATTTTAGAGGTCGCGTTTTTACTTATGGATGGGTTGATTTGAGTTGTGTTTTATCTCAAAGGGGTCAAATAAAAAAACTTTAGTAAAAGGGGAACAAGTCATCGGTTGAACTGGTTGGAAGTCACAGATAGTCTACTTTTAGTGCATACCACTCTAAATCATTTTATTTGAAGTTCTAGATTGTTATTATTACCGTAAAATATTGCTTTTGTAATCAAAATTAACACATTATTTATAAGAAAAGTAAAATAGATAAAAAGAAGTTTTAGTGGGTCAACCTGACCCAGACTGTACCAACCTGCAATAAAAAGTCCTGTTTTAAGCAGAATCCGTTATTACTCATTACCACTTGCTCTACCCGTGCATGTTGCCACCTCTAGTATATTCGGGTCAACAATCGTTTACTATCATTCATACCTTTTGCTAGAGTTTGTCATTGGAATCATTGCAGGTACATTCAAGCTCCTCAGTAAATACATTGATGGTAAAGGCTTCTCCGGAACGAAACGTTATTTAGGTGATCTAGGGAAAACTGTAAGTGCTTAATCTGAATCATTTTCATGCTGGATTTTTTGCCAAGTGTCATGAATGCTGTAGCTGATTGATGTTATAGCTAAAAGCTGCTGGATCAAATATACTTTTTGCTGCCATCACTGAGGTTTCAGATTCAGTGCTGAAGGGAGCAGAGACCAGTGGGTTTGATGGAATGGTGAATTTTCCATTTGAAATATAATTTATGTGCTTAAAACTATAACCATCAGGATTGTCATCTTCATGTTCCTTTTCCAGTTTACTGGTTTTCAACAAGGAATACTCAAATTGGCAATGGAGCCGTCTGTATTGGGGAGTGCTTTTACGGAAGGTGGCCCAGATAGAAAGATTAAGCTTGATCGTAACCCGGGTATTGATGAGGTGATTTATACACTTGCTGGTTGTAAATATGCTTTTTTTGTACCTCAATATATGGTACACATATCCTTTTCTATGTTGATAACGTTAGTTCTCTATCTAAAATGCTAATAAAGCTGGAATTTTAATATATGGCAAATGGTATTACCATAATCTGTTGAATCAACAGAGATCGCTTTGTTGGTGGTGTAAGTTATGACTGAAAAAGTAGGCTTAAAGGTGAAAGTATTGTCAAAGTTCTACTGTGTTCTGTTTTTTCCTCTAAGCGTTATGATTGTACATATACTTGTGCAGTTACATGTGAATCTCTCTTAAACGAAAGTATGTCTTCCAGACCTTATAATCTGATATTTGCCTGGGATTTCGCAGTTATATATCGAAGGATATTTGCAAGCTATGTTGGATACAATGTATAAACATGAATATCTGAGAGTGAGAGTAATAGATGACCAGGTATAATTTGTACCTGCTATTTTGCATTACAATTATGTTTGATGAATATGTTGTTTTTTAAAATTAACAGTCTTGTTGCGTTTAATATTTATAGGTTGTCCTGAAAAATCTGCCACCAAACAGCGTTCTTATAGATGAAATCATGGAGCACGTGAAGGGGTTCCTTGTTAGCAAGGCTTTGTTGAAAGGAGAGACTTCATCCTCTCATCCATTGCATCATCTTCGAGGAGAAAATGCAAGTGTACATAATAAAACTCTATTTTTAAGTATTAATATTGTCTCCCATTTTGTTTTTCTTTGTCCTAAAGAAGTTCATTACAGAAAGGATTTGAGATTTAATGGTTTATCGGCTGTTGCAG
Source organism: Drosophyllum lusitanicum (assembly GCA_032274825.1). Lineage (NCBI taxonomy): Eukaryota > Viridiplantae > Streptophyta > Magnoliopsida > Caryophyllales > Drosophyllaceae > Drosophyllum > Drosophyllum lusitanicum. The sequence continues at coordinate 6,677 of JAUEJL010063342.1, read as the reverse complement.
GAATGGAGAATTGGTCCAACAGTTTTGACTTTATGCGAGCACCTGTTTGTAAATTTTGCAATCGGGTGGCTGAGAAAGCAGGCTGGTGATCTGACTGGTAAAATGAAACGGGATTATAATATTAAGTTTACGGGTGGTTTGGCTGAAAAAGTCATGGTCCCAGGGTCGACAACGAAACAACCGAGTAGTAAGGTATCTGTTTTGAAATGGGGTGTTGGACGGTTTGTGTTTGCAGGTGTAGTTGCATATATTGATGGTAGGTTATGTCGTAGTATTCCTAATCCTCTAACAAGGCGCATTGTAAGCGGATTTGTATTGAGTTTTCTCGACAAAAATGATGATAACTGACAGTCGATTTTCTTCCCGTTGTATATTGGCTGTAAATGATGAAAGAAAATAGGAAAGAAAAGAAAAACAGAAGGAAGCGGTAAACGGTTGGAAGGAAATATCGACTGTGTATATGGTTGAAATGCTTGAAGTTTTATTTTCACACTACCGGAGGCGTGAAATGTGATGGAAATCATGCGTGTAAGTTGAGTACGTGTATCATGTTTTTTATTTATTTGACTTTTGGTCGATTATTCAAAAGGACGTTGTGGGTATGGTATGGACGGTGGAAGATATAGTTGGAACAAGTTGCTGTTATTGGTTTCAAACAATAACTGTTTTTCGTACGAGAACCAATCTTAGCCCTTGATTAAAATTAAGACTAAGGTTTTTTGGCAGCTCATTAATGCTTCATTAATGCTTCATTAATGGCTCATTAATGATGCATTAATGAGGGTTATTTCAGAAAAACCAAGTCTTACAAATTAATGGCGGCTCACCCGGATGCAATTAACGGTTGGGTAAATATATAAATTACAAAATACCCCTATTAATGAGTCATTAATAGCGTTAAAAACAGTTCTCATACGAAAAACAGTTCTCGTTTGAGCTTTTGCCTATATATTATATGTATATATAGTCATATTGGACTATTGTCAATGTGGTGTAAGGCTGCATCAACTGGTCACATCTGATTGTCTGCTGAAATTATTTGACAGTGTACATGATGCTTTAGCGAAATTACTTGTTCGCGTTTTACGGTGGTCGCTTGAGTGTTTTTTTTACTTAAAAATAAAATTTCTATCAATGTCGGGTCAATTTATTCAGAGCATGGGGGTGGTTTTACTCTATGTTTTATGCTTGACTGCCATATTAGTAATACTTCTTCTTTACTCCATGCTTAAACCTAAGAAATATTCATGTTTCGTGCTTCAAAACTTTTTTTTATTTTCTTTTTATTTAGAATATATTTAATTTATTGCATATACTTTAATCTGATTAGGACTTGCGTTATACCCTACCCAATTCCATCAGGTAGGGTAAGGAACACCAAAACGTGATTATCGGGTTGCCATTTCGGGTAGGGACACCGGGTTAATTTACTCGATCGAGAAGCATTAAACCCCCACCTACCCCCCTCTTAACGTTTTTTTTTAATTCGACCGTTTTTCTTTTCTTATTTTTAATTAATCACAATTTTCACCTATATATACATAACCTTTTCCATATACAATTTTCACATCTCTACTCAAATTCTCTATATATTCTCTCTACTATTTGCTTTCTATTTTAAAAAAACATAAATACATAATTTTTAAATTTTTAGAATTTATGTAATTTAGTTATTATTATTAAAATTATAAATTTCTAGAATTTTATTTGTAATTTTTTATTTATATTTTAGTTATTAATGAAAAAGATAATTAAGTTTAATGATTTTTGTTTATATAAAAAATGGTGGGGAAGAAAAGAGAAGGTATAATACTTGATTTGAGTAGAGAGAAGGAAATAGAAGAGGGAATGATGTGATGCTGACGTGACATTGGATAAGGGGAAGGAGAAGGGAACCCAAAACTCATGGCCTTATGAACATTCTAAAAATATTAAAAAATCGTAAAATATAAGAATAAAATAAAAACTGATTTATTTAATTAATTAAACATTACATCGCTATAGAAATTTAAAACTGGATTAAACTAATAAAATATAACAAAGACACAATTTATCATCATCATCGGATAGTCGGATACTAGCGAACTTAAATGTTCGACTAAATCCGAACGCATGTTATTATATGTTTCATGACAACGTAGTTTGCGAAAGTTGTGTTTGATACTTAAGCCATATCTGGATAGTGTTTCGGAGATGGAGGTAGATCACTTTCATCAAATGTACAAATCGCTTGGTCTTTGTCTTGTAATATCATATTGTATATCATTACACAAGCATGCATAATGTTGCGTAACTTTTTTGTAGACCACGGTCGTGTAGAATTTTGCAATATTTGTCAACGCGCTTTAAGGACACTGAATGCTCTTTCATTGTCCTTTGTTGCCGACTCTTTTGTTTTTTTATAGATTTTTACGCATCTCATCCCGTGGATATTGAAATGATTTGAAAAAATGTCGTCCATTCTGGATATATTTCAACTGCAAGATTATAACCGTACTTGTAAGTAACTTCCTTCACCGCAAAATGACACCAGTGCTTTGTCACTTGATACGTCATTGAATATCGAAGCTTGACTGAGAACATTAATATCATTGTAAAAACCAACAACCCCGAAAAACACGAGCCAAATCCATAGATCTTTTGTGCAATTGCTTCAAGCATAAGAGTAGGGTGCTAGTGATCACCCTGCATGTAATGAGTGCAAGCAATACTTCCTAACATCCCGAAAATCAATGTTTTAATTCATGATGCTCATATAATTGTTGCATGTCGAATAAGGTAGGCCTCCGTAAATACTCCTTGCTATATAGTTTAATCACCAATTTACAGAACTTTTATAAAGTTTTTACGTGAGGTTCATTCTGACATATGTAGTACTCATCAAAGCCATCGGGCGCGGTTCCAAAGCTAATTGACGTATTGTGGAAGTACACTTCTGTAGCGGACTAAAACCTTTCTTTGTGTAAAATTCGGGGTTGCATTTTGTAAGTTTTCCATGATTCGCACAAACAATTCCTTTTGACATCCAAAATCGTCTCATAAACGAAGCTTCATAAAAAACACAATTTTCAACAAAGTAGTCCTTGAGCCGCAGTTGTGCCTTGTCAAGTTGTCTGTTGACCGCCGTTTTTTTGTGGACCACTTGACATCCTCGCTTCATCAATTTAATTTTTGATAAATAAAGCCTCTCATGCAAATATTTGATAAATAACTATGAAGTAGATGAAATGGAGCTAAATGACATATGTATGTTTGTATATATTGGAGGATAGATTATAGAATGGAATATGGTTTGTGTGTATGTAAATTTAAATTTTTTAAAAACAAACACTCATATGACCGTTGGCTCCATGTTCACACGCTTCTCCGTCCCCATTTCGCTCTCTCTCTCTCTCTTGGCTTTTGAATGCCGAGCATGCTTAAAAAGCTTTGGTAACGAGGCATGGGGCGGTGTGGTCTATTGGTACCGAGCTCCACATGGGCGATACCGAGCCTTTACCGAGGGTATTCTGCTAGACTGCTACTCCTACTAAATTTTTAAACTTACCATCTTATTTATTAGATCAAGACAATTGTCAAGATCAAGAGATATATGTAGAAAGGTTCGATAGAAGCAAATAGAAAATTTCATTTATTTAGTATAATCTGAGCAATGAAATAAATAATAAACAATAATAATAATATTTGGAAATTGTTTCGCGTGCACTGTATGTAAAAATTTATAGTATTATATTCATTGAACATAATATTAATAAATATTCACAGAGAAATCTTAAATAATGTAATTCTTTTTGTTATAATAAGAGTAGAGTGTCTCAAAATACAACGTAATATACTAATTTTTATTTTGTCTTATTTATTTTCACGTACTTTCTTATAAATAGTAAAGTAATAATTTTGAAAGAATGAAAGGCATAAATGTGAGACAAAATCTAATCCTTCTCTTAATTACTTTATTATAACCATATCTGAACTATCTCATGGGGTAGCTTAAGTTTCGTGTGGCTCATGACCTAAGGTCATGTGTTTAAGTCTTATTGTGGACAAATTTAGGGTAGATTATGAGCCATTAAAAAAAAGGTTTAGTTCCTGAAAATGTATCCAACTTATCATATTTTGCTATTGTGTCTACTGGACTTTCAAATTTACCATTTAATATATCAGACTCTTGAAAGTTACCATTTAATGTACCCGGTTACCTATTCCAAAGGTAACCGGGAATTTTGTTCATTTTTTATAATATGCCACATCATTATTTAATTTCCACATCAGTCCATTTAAAAAAAAATCAAAAAATCATGAAGAATTGAAGAACTTGAAGAACACTTGAAGAAGACATGAAGAACACTTAAGAAGAACATCAAACCTAGAAATCAAAGATGGAGACAACCAAAATTACTGGTTACAGATCTGGAACTCGACAACCAAAACAAGAATTGAAACCTTAAATTGCAAGCACATTTTGTTCAACCCCAACCCAAAATTGCAAACCCCCCATTTGAAATAGAAGAAGATATGGACAAATCCCCATCTGAAATCGAAGAACATATGGCGTTCAAACAACTGGAACAAAATCGTATGAACCAATCATACCGTAGAGTGTATAAACTCAGAAATCGTAAGCCTTCAATCAAGAACACATTCATCGCAACAATCAAGAACACATTCATCGTGTTCATCCTTAAGAACATTCATTTGAACAACATATTTTGAAACAATATTCGAACACAAAAACAAACCATCGAGAACTGAAATCAAAAGTCCACATTTCGTTTTCGAACAAAAACTAAATCGACGAAGACAGATCTGGAGAACCATGGACGAACAAAAACTACATACCTGAAGTCGATAAGCTACAGAACAGGAAGTCGATGATGGTGGAAGATAGATCGACAGCCAATGAAGACAAATCTGTAGAACCATGGACGAACAATGACAGATCGACTTCCATGTAATTCCCTGAACAAGAACAAGAACCCTAAACTTCTGAACTAAAATCGAACCAAGAACTGAACTTCTGAAGATGAGGATGAAGCAATCCCAAATCTGGGTCTTAGAAATCAATGGGTTTCGTAATATCGGAACCCTCAAGAAATCAAAAAATCGGAGCCCCAAACCTTCATGGAATCACAAACCTAAAATCGAACGAGTCAGAATCCAGTGAAGACAAATCCCTTCAAGAACCAGATGCAGATCTGGAGATGGTAAAGACCCAAATAACATCGATAAAGATGAAGACCTACCGCCATGTTTTATATTATTATTATTATTATTATTTTTATTATTATTATTATTAGAATTATTTTTCAAGATGGAAAAACACATCAGATGCCAACTCACCGTCATGTCACTGCCACGTCACTTAAACCGGTGTCAAGTCATCATCTTACCTGCTATACTAGGTTAGATACATAAAATGGTAAGTTTGGTAGGTTCAGTACATTAAATGGTAAGTTTGAAAGTTCGATACATACAATAGCAAAACGTGTCAAGTTGGATACATATTTTTGAACTAAACCCATTTTTTTAAAGAGCTTTATTTATTTATTTTTTTTGCGTCTGCTTTGTTTAATTTCTTTTTTTATAGATTGCAATGAATTACTTTTTAATTTCTTCTTTTTCTTTACCTCCTTCTCTATTCATTCAATTCAAATTTTTGTTGAAATTTTTTTAGTTATATATTGAGTACTTATAACCCAAGATCCTTTTTGTTAGAATTTTTTGAGTTGACAATGAGTTTGACTAAACCAACTTTGAGTTTCATATGCACTAGAGTTGTAAACAAACCGAATGAACACGAACGGGGGCTTTTTCGTGTTCGTTCGTTTAACTTTAGCCGAACAAAAAAACGAACACGAACGGATAAATGAATGAATATTTGTGTTAATTTTCGTTCATTTAATTTTAGCCGAACATAAACGAACACGTATACAAATATAATACAAACCTAACATTATTAAATATAAACAGACACCAACTACGTGTATATATGTGTGTGTATGAGAGAGAGTGTGTATGTATATATATCTATGTACACACACACACACACACATATATACATACATATAAGCGAACATAAACAAACGGATAAACGAACATTCATGAACATAAATGAATGAACAAGAGTCTTTGTTCGTGCTCGTTCATTTAACTAAACGAACAAATGTTTTTGTTCGTGTTCATTTGGTTATTAAATAAACGAAAATAAACGAACTTCCCGCCAAAGAGTTCACGAACGGTTCACTGAACGTTTGGTTCTCTTACAACCCTAACGCGCACACATGCATCTAGGTGTGCATGTGCATATATGCACGAGATGCACACTTGCACGATGTATATATGCACCCAGACTTGTGCTAAAACAAAACCTAGTAGTATGAACATGTTGTGCACATATGCACCGTGCATATGTTACTTTAATGTATGTGCTGAAAAAATATATTATAATATGCACATATCCGTACCTGTGCTAGAAAAAAGCGAGTGGTACGTGCACACGTGGATCTATCTGATGCTGTGTTGGAAAAAGGGTGAATAATGGTTTAACCATCAAAGTTTTTGTTCAATTTCGGTTTAACCATCAAAGTTTTTTTCTAAACTAAATTACCATAAAGTTTGAATTTGTTATGATTTAAACCTCAAACTTTTTTTCAAATGATTTAAACCTTGAAGTTTTG
>JAUEJL010063331.1:0-17949 GCA_032274825.1 Drosophyllum lusitanicum | reverse complement strand
AATTTGCATCATTGAGATTGTTCATTCAGAACCTTTATCAAACAACATGTCACATTCAGAGGCAAATTCATTCAGAGCCTTTGAATTATTCAGACCACAGAATCATTCAGTACTTAATCATTCTATTTTAACAAACAACCCCTTAAACTTAAAATTATTATTTAAACAGCTCCGGTTCCGATCCCGTTTCAAGCTAGTTCGCTAAACAATTACCTCTTATTTATTATAAGTGTAAAAATAATTGAAACTTGAAAGTAGTGCAAAAATCTTGGTTTGGAGGGCCACCACCTACCATATCATTTGTGTGTAGAGGATGATGGTGCATGTGATAATTACTTGTAATTTATTTTCCAAAGTGCATTGAAGAAGACCAGAAGCTTCACTATTTTGACCTCTCTCTCCTTTTCTGCTTCGAATTCATCCCCTCTACCTAACGTTCTCATTCTGATCCTTCCTAAAGGTATGTCCGTTCTACTATACGTTTGTGTAATCACACACTTTTGCACAGATTTGTGTGTCTGTGTGTCGATTCATCTTTGCGACACTGGGCAGAGATAAAAGGGGTGCAGAGTTCAATACTTTAATCGAAAGCGAAAGTTGTCAAGGATCTGCATCTCAAATGCGCAGATTTGAGGGTTCAATTTAACTAGGAAGTTCTCAAGGATCTGAAATTGATAAGCGAAAGCTCAAATGTTCAATCGAAATTAACCTACTTGTTTTCCTGGCAGAGAGCAGAGTGGAACAATCTTCAAAATTCAATTGCTTCAGTTCTTCGAAGTCGCTTGCTTTCCTGGCTTCCGGAATCGATAATATCCGGAGGGCCCTTTGCCTCGCGAGACGCCGGTGACTATTCACGGAACTTAGGCCCACAATACCGAATAACTGAGAACAAAAGGTTAGGCTTACTGGCTTTGCTTAATTTCTATTGGGTTTTGCTTAATCTCTTTAGTTACATTGTTATTTTCTTATTTAAATTTTCAAATAAGATATAGATTGTTCCTTTTCTTTTGTAAGACAAGAGGAGAGGTTGTACGAATTTATCCCAGGGTAGCAGTTCTATTCAATAAAAGATTGACAAAATTCAAAATTTGTGGGTTGTCAAGGCTGCATAATAGGTCCATCCCTGTGTTGGGATGTGATAGGACCTCAATTGGTGAAAAAACAACACAGGTGATTACAATTTAGAGAAGGAATCAGACCTCCAGAAGTTTAGAAGGGCAACACAATAGAGAAAATTTGGAGGAAAAGAAAAATCCGTTCAATTCACGATAACCTTCTACTTTTGCAGCTAGGAATCGTAATTAATAGTAACGAGTCTTGGTAGTTAGGCATCTTAATTAATAGTTAGGAAAAGCTAGGAATCTTAATTAATAGTAACAACCATAGTCACATAGTTCGCGGATCGCTTCGGTATGGGAACAAGGATTGGGAATGCGGTTCACTAGGTTAGGCGTATCCGGTACGAAGGGGGGGTAAGTTCATTTCGGTACGCGTCTGGTACGATGTACCTTACTTTTGGTATGGTGTACCCACTATCAAGAACAAATTTCAGGAACAAAACGTTAAATAAGCTTTCTAGAAACATTAATCAAAATCCAAACCAGAAACATATGGTCTTAGCCAAACAGAAACAGAAAAACAGAAGTGCAGAATTACAGAAACATAAAAACAGTGCAGAATTGCAGTAAAATTAAAACAAAAACAGACTCAAACAGTCAAACTCCAAAACAGAAACAGTACATCACTCTATCTTCTGGATTTAAGGTATCTGGTATAAAGGACCCAAACCCAAATACCATTTTCGGTGAAGATAAAAAGAAAATGGTAGCTAATTTCAATAAAAAATCGGAAGAAAGGGTGGTGCATCACTGGAGAGTCGAAGATGATATGAACCTAAACATTAAAAATAATTAAATAGGAGTTAGAATGAGAAATTGAATCATTAGATAGGAGTTAGTGTGAACCTGAACATAAAAACGGAGCGACTGGATCGTAGATCGCAACTCTAGTGAACTATGTGACTATGGTTTATGTTTTCCGCTAATTGTTATGTTTCTGGTTTGGTTTTTAATACTAGAATGTTATTTAAAGTTTGGTTTATGAAATCTGTTTTTGGTAGTGGGTACAACGTACCAAAACGTAAGGTACATCGTACCGGACGCGTACTGAAATGAACCTACCCCCTCCTTACCAGATACATCCAACCTAGCGAACCGCGTTCCCGATCCTCGTTCCCGTACCGAAGCGATTCGCGAACTATGTGACTATGGTGGTGGGTTTCGACAACCAGGTGGGCTGGTGAGCGGGGGTGCGAGGGATAAGGCAACGGGGACGGGAAGGCCTCCGTTTAAACGAATGACAGAGTTGGAACTGGCGGATAGGAAAGCTAAAGGCTTGTGTTATCGTTGTGACGGGAAATTCATGCCCGGACACCGATTCCCGAATAAGACGCTACACGTGATACTCATACAGGACGGGGAGGAAGATGAAGTAGAAGAGAACCGGGAGGATGAGGATCACGCCCACTTAGATGCAGTGGAGGTCTCGGCACTAGGTCTTAATACTCCTCATACTATGAAACTCAGGGGTCGAATTGGGGGGGTACGAGGTGGTTGTGTTAATCGATAGAGATGGGATGACAGAAAAAAGCATTGGGATATGTCGGAGGGTCGAATTATTACTGTCGAGGTTACGGGTGATCGAGGATTTTTACCCCTTGGAGATTAGGAGTACAGATGTCATTTTAGGAGTAAAATGGCTGAGGCAACCGGGAGACATCCACGTGAACTGGAAAAAACTATGACATTCCGGGAAGGATGCGACCGGGTCACGTTGTGGAGGGAACCGGGTTACACCTTGCGGAAGCCTCACTCTGATCTTTGGCCGGGGGGTTCCAGTTATTGACGAGGGATACGTGTTGGCTTTAGCGAGCCTTCACTCGGCTGAATTCCCCGACTCAGAGGTTAACCCTGCTCTAGACAGGTTACTAACTGACTTTACGGATGTGTTTTCTATGCCTGCAGGTTTGCCCCCTTCACGGGAACACGAGCATGCCATTGTCCTAAAAGGTGGAACTGAATCCATCAATGTGAGGCCTTACCGATACCCCCAATTGCAAAAAGATGAGATCGAGAAATTGGTAGTGAGATGATTGGAGCGGGAATTATCAGACCGAGTACTAGTCCTTTTTCTAGCCCGGTTTTGTGTTGACTATTGGGCCCTGAACAAGTTCACTATCGTGGATAAATTTCTAATTCCGGTTATTAATGAATTATTGGATGAACTGCATGGTGCAACGGTATTTAGCAAATTGGATTTCAAGTCGGGATATCACCAAATCAAGATGAAAGAATCAAATGTCCATAAAACGTCGTTTCGTATCCATGAAGGTCATTGTGAGTTTCTGGTAAAGCCTTTTGGGTTAACGAATGCGCCATCGACCTTTCAGTCCTTAATGAATCGGGGCGGGCCTATCTGCGCAAGCGTGTGCTCGTTTTCTTTGATGATATTCTGGTATATAGTTGGACTATGGAGGAACATCGGGAGCATTTGATCATTGTGTTCACGTGCCTAAGACGAGAAATTGTATTGTAACTGGAAAAAATGTATATTCGGGCAGAAACAGGTTGAGTACTTGGGGCATATCATTATGGGTGGTGGGGTAAAAGCGGACCTGTCAAAGATCATGACGATGACAGAATGGTCCTTTCCACGGAACATCAGGGAGTTACAAGGGTTTCTGGGATTAACGGGCTATTATCGGAAGTTCGTTCGTGGATATGGTAAGATTGCTCTACCCCTTACTGAGTTACTAAAAAAAGATAATTTCAAGTGGACTGAGGAGGCAACAGAAGCTTTTCGCCAGCTACAGAGTGATGACACAGGTCCCGGTACTCGCCTTACCCGACTTTCAAAAAAATTTACTATCGAGACATGCTTCGGAGCAGGGGGTCGGGGCGGTTTTGATATAAGAAGGTAGACCAGTGGCGTATTTTAGTCAAGTGTTGAGTCCGCAAGCTCAGATGAAGTTAGTATACGAATGTGTGCCGATGGCCATTGTGTTAGCTGTCCACAAGTGGCGGCCGTACCTCTTGGGCCGCGTATTTACGGTTATTACAGACCAAAATAGTCTGAAATATTTGCTGGAGCAATGCATGTAGGGGAGCATCAGCGTTGGGTTTCCAAACTTTCGGGGTATGAGTTCGAGATTCAATATTGACCGGGAAGGGAAAATGGGGCGGATGCCCTTTCGAGACGTGGGGAGAATGTGGAATTGAAATTTTGCAAGACTTAAAGAAAGATTCCGAGCTGGGGGCACTACGGGAACAACTTGAGGCAGGTACGGAAAAAATGGAGGGGTATAGCATTGTCGAGGGATGTGTTCGTTATCACGGACGCTTGGTATTAGCACGGATGTCAAAATAGATACCACGGGTATTCGCCGAGTTCCATGGTGGGGCGATGGGGGACACGAAAGGACTCAAAAAACTTACCAACGAATGGCCGGGGAACCTTTTTGGATCGGAATGCGGGGAGATGTCACGAAATTATTTGCGGTGTGTGGGGGTGTGTCAATAGCATAAGTACTCACTCTTACAGTCATTAGAATTACCATTTCGGGTGCGGGAAGATTTAACAATGGATTTCGTAGAAGGGTTGCCTAATCATCGGGGTTCGGTGTTATTCTACTAGTGGTGGATGAGTGAATCGACTAAGTAAATTTGCACATTTCGTCCCATTGAAACACCCGCTTACAGCAGCTTCGGTGGCCACGGTTTTTATTAGGGAGATTGTAAGGTTACATGGTATTCCCAATTCCATTATTTCTGACCGTGACAAGATATTTGTGAGTCATTTATGGTGGGAACTTTTTAAACATCAGGGGACAACCTTGAAACGCAGCATAACATACCACCCCCAAACCGACGGCCAGTCGGAGGTGGTCAATAGGAGTTTGGAGACATATCTCTGTTGTTTTGCGTCAGAGAGGCCGAAAGAGTGGGTTAAATGGTTACCGTGGGCTGAGTATTGGTACAACACTTCTTTCCACTCCAGTATTGGTACAACACCATTTGAAGTGTTGTACGGCCGAGGTCCTCCACGCGCCTGGTGAGCTACGATCACAGTACAACGGTTACCACTGAAGTAGACCAAATGACCAATATTTGCATGAAAGGGATCGCATAATATCGGAGCTGAGGACTCAATACAACTGGCAGGTAATGAAGGTGCAGGCCGATGGCAAAAGGCGGGATGTGGAGTTTGCTGTGGGAGACTTGGTGTATTTGAAGTTGCGGCCTTATCGTTAGGGGACGGTCGTGAAGCGGGTTAGTGAAAAGCTGGCACCACGGTTTTATGGGCCTTTTGAGGTGCTGGAACGGAATGGGTTGGTAGCATACTGCTTGAGGTTGCCTGCTAACTCTTCCATTCATCCGGTGTTCCATGTGTCGTAACTGAAACGGGTTATTGTGTCGCAGCAGGTGGTTTTTGATTTACCTGATGAAGTGGTGCCGGAGTCCTTACTTGTTCCTATAAGGGTGCAAGGCACACGACTTAATGGGGGGTAGCGTGAGGTGTTAATTGTGTGGAAGGGTATACCAGTCTCGGAGGCTACTTGGGAAAAGTTTGACTGGGTGTAGAAGCAGTTTCCTGAATTTCACCTTTAGGACAAGGTGAGTTTTCGGGGCGGGGGTGATGATGCGGATCAGAAGCACCGGGGCTTTGTTTATCAACGCAAAAAGGCAACTCGAGGGAGCTAAGTGTCATTACTCAATATTTAGTACCTAATTAAGTACTAATTAATAATTAATTTCCTTTTGTGAGGGATCGGCTTTAGCTTAACAGACGACACCCTAGGTTTGGTTTTTCATTATTCGACTATTGATTTTGGTTATATGTACTGGGAGATAGCTTGGGTCTCGAAGGCCAAGTGTTTAATTGTTTACCTTCGCATCAGATTTCTGGTGCATCTGTTTAATTTTTCTGTTTATCAATTTGATTCACATCAGACATGCTGTTGGGAGTCATTCAAAGAATTTAGGAAAGTATCTTTTATTCCCAATTGGCTTTTCCATTGTATGAAAAACTCTTCTCCTGTTACAAGGAGGCCTGCTCTAAAAAATCTTTGAAGGCATAATCACTGGATTCACTGGTTCGGTGTACCAAGAGGGTGTGGTAAGCGTGTTGAGGCCTAAAGGAATTGAGGGATCACCAAGAAGTTTCTTTCGGAGAGAGGTGTGATAAACAGGATGAATGGCAGCTGTAGGAGGAATGGCGAGCTTCTACGAGACTTGGCCAATGCATTTTGTGATATGAACGGGGCTATAATAGTGTTTAGCAAGCTTTCAAGATGGCCGATGTTGGACTGACATTTGCATGTAAGGTTTAAGTTTCAAGTACACACAATGTCCTACTTGGAAGGATTTCTCTTGTCGATGACGGTCAGCATATTTCATGTGATTAAGGGCTTGCTCGAGGTTATGCTTGAGCCTGGAGAGGAGTGATTCTTGATGTTGTAATTCTCCTTCTAGTGAGGCGATTTGTGAATCACCCGTAGGGAAGAATTCATGGAGGTGGACAGAAATTTAATGTTTCAAAAGGTGTCATGTGTCTCGAAGAGTGGAGGGAAGTTTTCTAGCAGTAATCTGCCCAGTGTAATAGCATGACCACCTACATTGTTCCTCACTCACAAAGCTTTCGAGGTAAGTTTCCAGGTGACGATTTGCTACTTCTGTTTGGTTGTCTGTCTAAAGGTGATAGGGACTGCTGAATTGAAGTGTGGTACCCTCCAATTTAAGAATTGTTCTCCAGAATCAACTCATAATATGATGGGCAGAGGCAAGGGAATGAGGTGAGCAGATTTTGAAAGGGTATCCAAGACCACCAAAATACTTTTTTTGCCCCGTGTGGGAGAAGGTGAGTGATGAAATCCATGGATATTTTGTCCTAGAAGTCTAGAACAAGAGACTGTAGTGGCGGTGGTTGTAGAGTACCATAAGGGGGTTCTCTAGAACATTTCTCTCTTTGACTAGTGACATTACTTCAAATGTTTCTTGCAAGATTTGTGAAGGCCATTAAGAGGTTGAAGCAAGGTGAGCAATGGTGGCTTTAGTGCCTGAATGACCCGCGACCAGTGTTTCATTCAGTTTATGAAGAGGGGATTGTTGAAGGTCGGCATTGTCTAGAGCAATAAGTTTCCATGAAAATGTGTATTTTTAACCTCTAAGAACTTCAAGGTAACAGTAAATATCGAAATAAGTCTTTGATAATACAATTTCAGGTGGGAATTCAGTGAGTGATAGCAGGGAGCAAGTATATTTGGTTGTTCATGGGAATTCAATTATTTATTTTAACATATCCCCTTGCATTACTCATTGTGAAGTACATTTGTCTCTACTGATCTTGATGATTTAATTTCATGATGATGTCAATGCAGAATGATTATTAACAATTTCCTTTAGAGATGGAGCTAATATTTGTAATTCTAGTGTTGGGAAATTTGCTTCTGGTAGCGCCTGACGCTCAAGGTATATTCTTCAATTATTGATTATTTATTTTCAAAGCTTAGTTATCACAATATTTATTTATTTAATGGCAACTTGCACTATTTTTCCTAGTTAGGATTGCAGCAAACATTTTCCTAATGTCAAGGAAATTAGCTCTTAGATTACAAATGAATAATAGTACTTGCTTTTACTTGTTGCTGTTGTGTCTAGATACATATTTTTGTGTCTATTTTTTTTTTTCTGAAGTTGCATACAGCGGTGTTCAATAGGTAGTGCCACAAATGTGGCCGGCAAAGTCCATCCATTTATTTAGAATGGGACAATTTGGGTTATGATTTATCTCATACGAGTCAAATTAGCAAAAACAAAATTTTATTTATATTTGGTAAACTGAGAAAAAGGTAAGATAGGTTAAAAGCCCCCCCAAGTGTATTTACAACCTTCCAAATCACTTTACACAAAATTCTAGATCATTATTCTAACAATATAATTTTTTAATCATATTTTCAGGAGATGCACTATTTGATCTGAGAAGTTCCCTTAAGGCTTCACCCGATCAGCTCACAGACTGGAACCAGAATCAAGTTAATCCTTGCACTTGGTCTAAAGTTAGCTGCGATTCCAATAATAATGTTTTTTCAGTGTAAGTAATCGCGATTTGTAGATTTGTTATTAATTTTAGGATTTTCTACTGCGAATCTAATTTACTTCTATTGCAGATCTATGTCGTTCATGGGATTTACAGGATCATTGTCTCCAAGAATACGTGTTCTATCAAAGCTTACAATACTGTATGTACAAGATCGTTTCAAAAGTATTATTTATATGATTATATGCTGATGAGTGTTTGCCAATAATTATTGGCTCTTTGAGATTCCAGTTTATCAATTACAGATGCATAATGTCAATGCGCTTGTTTTAATACGAAATCACTACAAGTCAGAATTGGCATGCTATTTATAACAAGTGAAATCTGTTCATTACCAAACATGTTCTCCATTTTCTTTTGTAGAGTGTTTGTGTTCTTTTTCTCACAGTTTGAGCGCCTGTGTGAAATTTGATAAAGAAAAGTACTGTTGACACTAACATTGACGATTATACCAAGTATTTGTCAAGCGAAACACAATCCAAAGAAGGATAATGAATTATAATTTTGTTTCTATTAGAGATTTTAAACCACGGAAAGAAACTAGAAAGATGTACATTCCTGAAGAGAGTTTAACTTAACATAAAACAAAACCAGAAAATAATACACTCGATTAAATTTGGAATGAAAGGAGTGCTTGGGAAAAAGATTGCAACTTTATTTACTTAAATTTCCTAAAAGTAATTAAAGAGTTAAAAACCAAGTTACTTTGCGTCTTTGCTATAATTTTATTGCAATAATTTCAGTTCCTTGCAAGGAAATCAAATAACAGGTGGGATACCAGAAGAATATGGGAACTTGTCTAGCTTGACAATGCTGGATTTGGAAAACAATCGTTTGACTGGACAAATACCATCTTCACTGGGAAATCTAAAAAATCTTCAATTTTTGTAAGTAATGTTTTATTTGCATGCAGAAAATAAAATAGTGGCTTGTATTATGCTTGTTTTTATTTTCTTGAAATTGTGCATGTAGGATCTTGAGCCAAAACAATCTTGAAGGGCCTATTCCAGACTCACTCTCAACCCTGCCAAACTTGACTAGCATGTAAGTAAATTGTTCCAATTACATCAGATTAATTAATTATACTGCCCATTCTTATTATTTATGTTATAAATAATCGCTGAGATAAACATGATTGCATTATTGATCTAATATTTTTGAAAAAGGTGATTCAAAAGGTTGTATGCATTATTAATACTTTGCATTAGTGATCTAATTTTTTGAAAAAGGTGTTTTAAGAGGTTGTATGCATTATAAATACTTTGCATGACTTTCAACCTATTTGACCCGTTCCACTTCTACCTAATTTTTCTAATTTTTACTCCTTTGACCAACATAATCCAAGTCAACCCATTCATTAGTGATTGGGTTGGAATTGCCACCTTTAGATTAAACAAATGCAACTCCAAGATTAAAGTTTGTGTAGTTATTCTTATTTTTACTAATGTCATTGTAACATTTTGACTGCAGTTTAGTTGGTTCCAACAACCTTAGTGGTCAAATACCTGATCAGTTATTTCAGGTTTCTAAATTCAAGTATGCATATCTCAATTTAAGATATAATTCTTTATCTTTAATGGTTCAAGATGTTGACCTTCATGACTTATTACAGCTTTACAGGGAACCGATTGAACTGTGGCTTTAATTATACTCATTCTTGCACATCTCGTTCTGGAGGTACATTGATTTAAGTCTCTTACAGAATTTATTAAAGAAAGCAGTTTCGACACATTTACGTAAATGGGTTGGGTTGGGTTATTTCCACTCTAAAACTGGTTAAATGGGTAGAACCTAAACATTAGATACATTGGAAATGGGTCGAAAACTGTGTATTTAGTATGCAGTATGCACAAAACTCTAAATTCTTTTTTGTTTATATTTCTTTTTTCTGATTACTATTATTGTACTAGATGCTTCAAAGAAATCGAAGGCAGGAATTATAATTGGGGTTATTGCTGGAGTCCTGGTTCTTGTTCTGCTTGGATGCTTGATGTTGTTTTTGTTGAGGGGTAGGCACAAAGGCTACAAGCGTGAGGTTTTTGTTGATGTCGCAGGTGACTTTTCTTCTCAAACTTTTATATTTTTTTGAATGAATTCATCTGATATGTACCTGTGACTGTTTGGCAGAGTCTGATTATTTAATAAATTATATAGAATGACTTAAAATGAAATTGTTGTGGAAAAAGGAGACACTTCCTGGGTGACGGGAGTTAGAATCTCCTAAATTTAAGCTTGAAAGAAGGGGTAATTAAATGGTTTTTATTTTATCATCTGCATGTAAATTTTGTTGCGGCGGTTAATCGGTTATGAAATTGGTTAGCCAAGGCTCATTTTTTAGGTCCCTAATTAGAAGCAGTCTGTTTATCCCGAACATTTAATGACTACACCGCATCATAATTAGATAAGCAGTTCAAAACTGATATGGGCATGAAATAAAGGGAATAAATGGGGGTATTTATCTATTAATTTAGTAGTTATCGACTTTCCTATATTATAGTTATCTAGTTTGGGAATTTGAATTGTTTCGTTATCTTAATTGATTTCTAGGTTATAAATAAGGGGAGGGGGGGGGTGGGGTTAGGGCTGATTTGGGGGAGGAGAGTTTTTGAGTTATTTAGTTTACTATTCTTGTTAAACTTAGGAGATTTCCTGTGTCTCGAAAGCCAGGATTACTATCACTCAAGCATCCGATTAAGAATGTGTTCTATCATATTTCTAATTATCAGTTTGAGACTACTTTGAGCCAACTATTCTATCCAGTGATTCCACACATAATCAATCAGCAACAACGACAAAGGTCAGCGAACTTGAAGTCGGGTTGGAACAACATTGATCAGAGACCACCGGGCGATTCGAGTCAATGGAGAAAAAATTGCAGGAAGCACTGGCGAAAGAGATAGACGCTATTCGGTCAGAATCTGAAAAACGACATGATGAGATGCTGCAGGTACTCACCCAAATAGCCAAAGCGTAAATTTCCCAGCCAGCCCAACAACAGCCGCTGCCATCGCCTTGCACCCTACACCCTTCACTGCCACCCCTTTTCAGTACATCCAGCCGCTGCCACTCATCCTCCAGTCCACACCATCTTTATCGGCTTCACAACAAACCAGAAATTTTGGGTCGAGCAATGGTTTTCTCAGGCAAACACATCAGGGCTATGTTTTGATGCTCAAGGTTATCCCTTGACAATTGGTCACACAGGTGGGTTTCACTGCCTTCTTTTCTGAACACGCAACACATATCAGCAGCCAACTGTAGTGGCGGGAAGGAACGTTTAAAAATTTCCAGGGACAATCTTTCACCCGTCCGCTGCCTGCTTATTCTATTCATAGTGGGCCGGTCCCCCAGTCTGTATTGGGAAGTGACTGACAGGGGATGGGTACCAGGGGTGACCACTGACACTAAAGTTGAAAATGGCGTTGTTTGAAGGGGAGGATGGATTTCGTTGGGTATATCGAGTGGAGAGGTTCTTTGACAGCCAGGGTCTGGTCACGACTTGGGAACGGTTACGGGCAGTGGTATTGTGTTTGGAAGGCCCAACTTTAGCTTTGTTCTGCATTTCTGCTGGAGTGATTGCCGGAATCCGTTTAGGCTTTTGGAGGAACTGAAACGCCGACTTTTGGACCGCTTCCAACCTTCTCATGTATGAGCATTTTTTAGCTATTAGCCGGGAAGTGTGCGTACGGGAATACGTGAGTACGTTCAAACCAATGGCAGCGCAGTTAGTGGAACTGCAAGAACTGGTTCTAGAAGGTATATTCATTAAAGGACTCAAAGTGGAGTTGCGCATCATGCAGCCGACAGGGCTTGGTCAGGCCATTTAGTTGGCCCTTTGGCCCCTTTTGATAGATGAAAACTGTTCGGGAGAGCAAGGAAAAACCGGTGCTCCATCTAGCTGATCCGTAGGAGAGGCGTTACAAGTCCACCTTGAGGACAAGGTGGATTATCGGGGTGGGGGTAATGATAAAGTCATACGGCCCTAAAATAAAGGGAATAAAGGGGGGAATTTATCCCTTAATTTAGTAGTTATCTAGTCTAGGAATTTGAATTGTCTCCTTATCTTAATTGATTTCTAGGTTATAAATAGCCAAATAGGGGGTGTTGGGGCCGATTTGGGGGAGGAGAGTTTTTGACTTATTTAGTTTATTATTTTTGGTAAACTTGCGAGTCTATGTGGGTCTCAAAAGCCAGGATTACTATCAATCAAGCATCCGATTAAGGGTGTGTTCTATTATATTTCTATTTATTATTTTGATTCGTATCAAAAACACAAATCCATTTACCTCTTAGATAATGTTGAAAAGTATATGCTATAAACTTGTTTATATGTGGATATTTGTACAATGTTGTAGAACTCTCTACGCACTACTCGAGCGGTCTGCTAGGTTGTAGCGAGTAATCGGCCTAGGCGGGGACTACTCGGATTGAGTTATTTTAGGGAAATTCTGAGATGGACTGATTGTTTACCGACTAGTCTAAATCTGATTTTTTGACCGATTTACTTCAACTCGCCGCAGTAATGGACCGACTAACAGTTAATCGACAAGTACTCAGCTGCATATTCTGATTTTTACAACACTATTTAATATGGTATTCTATCATTATTTCTATTTTATGAAGGTATTCTAGAGATCGTTTGCTATGTTGATCATGACTTAAGTACATAACATACTTTCAGTATTGCTAGAATTGTAATTCTGCCTAGATAACATACTTTCAGTATTCCTTTTTTGGACGGAAAACAATGTTGAGTATGAAGTGTCTCTTTAGTCTTAACTTATACTTTTTTTACTTTAATTTCTGTAACAATTTGCATGAATGAGAAATTTATCACCTTTTTGTTCCAACACGCTTGTATCATAACTTATGTACTAGTAAGGTTAACACATGGAGCATAAGTAATAACAGTAATAATAATAGTCCAATGAAAAAATCTTGGTGATGTTCATCATCGCTATTTCATCATTTCTATCTAATTGGTCGAACTTTTGCTAAAACAGATTTTAATGCTCTTAAGATGTAAATCCCTTTATATGTATAAAAAACAAATAAATAATTATTAATATTTGTGTTTGTTTAGGGGAAGTTGATCGACGAATCACTTTTGGTCAATTAAAGCGTTTTGCTTGGAGGGAATTGCAGCTTGCTACAGATAACTTTAATGAGAGAAATGTGCTTGGGCAAGGTGGTTTTGGGAAGGTTTATAAAGGAGTTCTTGCAGATGGTACAAAAGTTGCAGTGAAACGGTTGACGGATTACGAAAGTCCAGGTGGCGATGCAGCATTTCAACGTGAAGTCGAGATGATAAGTGTCGCTGTCCATAGAAACCTTTTACGTCTCATCGGATTTTGTACAACACAAACTGAACGTTTGTTGGTGTATCCTTACATGCACAACTTAAGTGTTGCCTATCGCCTACGAGGTAAAATAAAAAAAGTTACCTTTTTACCTTTCTTAACGTAATTTAATTAGACTCACAAAACATCTATCCTTTTTTACCCAAAAACTACCTTTTGGGTTTTTCTCTGTTTATTCCATAAATAATCATAACTGGCAGTCAGCTGACACACATCCAAACACCTATGTTTGCGACGAAACCTATGGTTCTTAGCACTTTAAAAGACGAGGAAAATAGTATGAGATGGAGTAATTGAATTTTCAATAATTCAATTTCTTTAGTTGTTTGAAGTGAACAAAGAGGTTTTTTTAATCTATTTCTAGGGGTGATTTACTTGACCAACTATCAAGCATGGTTTTTTGTTGAAAAGGAACCATTATAATGTGAAAATGAAAAAGAATGCTATATTTTGCAAGAATAAGCAATTTTTGATTAAATTTTTGCATACATGAATGAACATTGTACATGGCACATATTGTCAATAATCCATTCGATCTTATTCATGTTTCAAAACTGATCAACTTATTGTCGCGACTTGAAATCACAACAATCCGTTTTAGTATTTGGATAGATAGATTCTGCTTTTAATTATCTTGATCTTTTAGGGGCTAAATATTATTCGTTTCATACAATATTAAATGCCAATGTGATACACGGGTTGGTTTTAAATGATAAATATTAAACATTAACATAAAAAAAAGATATCGAATAATTATAAAACACGAAAGAACCTATGGTTCTTAAGAGTCGACGCGATGAGGACAGACGTGATGGCAGAAACGTGGTATCATGATATGAAGAGATGTGACTGTAATTCTTGTAGAAGCTATCGATCATTATTGTTAATGTTAGCGGATTAAGTGAAGTTTTATTTGGTATAATTAAAAAGAATTTAAAATGATTATAAAATATTCTAAATTTATAAAACTAAGGTTTTAGTTAAATATGATATTTTGAAATATTATAAACCGTAAATATGATATTTGAAAAACATGGTGGGCAAAAGCGATGTTTTAAGGTTTATGAAGATAATACCACCAAAAATTATGCATAATCATTAATATATATATATATATATATATAAAATAAAGTAAATTATAAAATTTGATTACTTATATAATAGTTTTTTAAAATTTTAATATTAAGTTTATAATACAATCTATAATACATAATTTATCAAAATCCGTATTATAGGTTTAATACTTAAAAATATATAAAATTAATTTAATATTAATAATTCTCAAAAGAATGTGACAACCTGTATATAAAAATTGTGTTTAACGTTTTATAACTTATTAAATGTATCGCCCAATGTTTTGGTATAATAAGTCAAAATATTAAAATAATTGACTTGTTAGATTTAGATTCAAACTATATTTGCATAAGTTTGACCTTTGGAAGACAAAATTGATTCTTCAGTTTTAAATAAATGGATGATCAAGATTGTATAATTAATATTGATTTGTTAAATTAAAGGCTAGAATCTTACAATTAATTTATCTTAATTAGTCTTTTATTTATATTAGAATATTTCAACAATTTTAATTTTAATTTTTTTGGAATTTTTATCTTAAAGGTAACATAACAAATCACCTGTCTAGTGTCTACCCCTTTTATAACCTAATTTGAAAAGACCTTCACTCCCATTTCATGGGAAACATTTGAAACAAGTAATTATATAATTATTTCAACTTCAAAGGGCAAAATCATATCCATGCATGATCTTCTGGTGATCATTTATTGCATCTGCTTATTGAATGTCATGTACTCGTTTTCATTAACGCACACTTCACATTGTGTTCTTATTTTGTTTTCACAACACTGATTTCCTTTCATTTCTAGTTTTGTTTTATAGACTAATTATGTGTAATTGAAATTTTGCAGAACTCAAACCTGGTGAGGCTGTTTTAGATTGGGTTACAAGAAAGAGGATAGCTTTAGGGACTGCTCGTGGACTGGAATATCTTCATGAACATTGCAATCCTAAGATAATCCATAGGGATGTTAAAGCAGCAAATGTACTACTTGATGAAGATTTTGAAGCAGTTGTTGGTGACTTTGGGTTAGCAAAGTTGGTTGATGTGAGAAAAACAAATGTAACCACTCAAGTACGAGGGACGATGGGTCATATTGCTCCTGAATACCTTTCAACGGGGAAATCATCAGAAAGAACAGATATTTTCGGTTATGGAATCATGCTTCTTGAAATTGTAACCGGACAAAGGGCTATTGATTTTTCACGTCTTGAAGAAGAAGATGATGTCTTGTTGCTTGATCATGTAAGTAAAATAATACTATTTAGATAAATTTATATCAAAAGGTTAAATTCTGCTAATGGGTCAGAGGTAAAATGTGGTTTGTTCTGGTTAGTTATAGGTCAAAACGGGTTCAAAGAAAAACGCGCTAGTCCTATGATGTTGGCCGGAAACAATTTTCAAAAATAGTTTGTTGAAAATACAATTACAAAAATGATATTATTTCAATTATGTAGTTTTTTCTAATAAAATCTTTTTAAGCAGGTTTTATGCGTTAAAAATGCACTCGTGCCTGTTTGACCCGTTTCCTTCTAAGCTATTCATTTTCCTTTAAAATTTTCTTTTATTTTATCCGAATGATCCAAAACATAATGTGAGCCATTCAATAAGTAAATGGGTCAAAATTCGCACGAGCAACTAACACTTTTAGTCTGTTTGGCCTGTTTTCTTACAATTTATTCTTTTTTCTATTTTAGTTTTTAAAATTTTATGTGCATTGTGTTATAGGTAAAAAAGCTCGAAAGAGAGAAGAGGTTAGATGCAATTGTGGACCGCAACCTACTCAAGAACTACAACATGCAAGAAGTAGAGATGATGATTAAGGTGGCATTACTATGTACCCAAGGGTCGCCAGAGGACCGGCCTGCCATGTCGGAGGTGGTCAGAATGCTTGAAGGGGAAGGTCTAGCTGAACGCTGGGAAGAATGGCAGAATGTTGAAGTGACACGTAGGCAAGAATACGAACGCTTACAAAGAAGATTTGATTGGGGAGAAGACTCCATATACAATCAAGACGCTATCGAGTTATCTGGTGGAAGATGATCCGTAAATACAATACATATTATTATTATCTACTATTACCAAAAAATTTTATTGCTTGTGTGTCCTGTACATCTTTTATGTGATTACGAGTTCATGATACATACAAATCAAATGTGCTACGATTTTTTTGAAAGTTTTTCACGAGATTGAAATGAAACTCGATCGTAAGATAAACAATTGATCTGATAAGGTTGGAACTTGGAAGTAAATATGGGATTGTTTTTCATCTAACTTAGATGCGAAACCCCCCTAAAAGTACATCGTTTTGTTAAAAACACACCAGGTCAGTAGTTATCGGTTGTTTGAGTGTGAATCGCATTTGTTTCCATTGTTCATATCTATCCTTTTCCCTCTAAATGTCGATTTCAACTTTCCTCTGCTTGTTGATAATCGCACATCAGACACCATCTTCCCTCGATCTACATCGACATACTAATTTCTGTTCGTTTGATTCAGGGTTGCACACCGGATAATTTTCCTCTACTTGTTCAGAATTGCACAGCATGTTTCATTCTTATTGGTTTAAACTTGTTGCGTAAACTCGCATTAGAGATGCTTTAAGCAAATTTGATTTCACTCAATGTGTATCGATTTCTTTCATTTGATACTATCATTAACCTCGTAAGTTAATTGGATCGAGATTTCAACGATTAATTTGATGATCAAATGAGTTTGATAACAAGTTTGTATGAAACGCACATCGGGTGTTCGATAGAATGCCTCAACGAATTGTTAAATTTTCATAATTATCTCATGACTAAATAGTCATAGTCATGACTAACCTTTACATGATCATCACTACCATCACTGGACCCAAATAATATTAATTTAAATTCACTTATTAGTTGAAAAATAAAATAAAAAAAGAAACAGTTGCCGAGCTCGTCACCGAAATGATGAGCCAAACAATGAACACTCCTTAACCGATGACGACCCGAAAATAGTGATGATAGAGCTAAAAATGGCTTATTTTCATTAAAATACACCACTACAAGCTCTCTTGAGGGGCGTTTGATTCTTTGGAATTGGAATTTAGCATTTCTAAATCTTGTTTGTGTTTGGTTCGCAAAATTTATGGAATGAAGTTTGACCATTCCAATGAATTCCTTACATCAAGGAATTGAGAATTCCTTCCCCAAATAGATGGAATTCTTCAAATTCACAAGGAAACTCAAAACATAATTGTTGTCTCCTACCCCACCCTACCTCATCCCCACCCCACCCTACCTCATCCCCACCCTACTCTACCATACCTTACCCCTACCCTACTCTACACCATTCCATCCCACCCAACTCTACCCTATAATACCCTCACCC
>JAUEJL010063320.1:0-17949 GCA_032274825.1 Drosophyllum lusitanicum | reverse complement strand
TTTTGTAAGATGTAAATATTTGTTGTTATGGTCGGTCGTTGTGTTAGGTAACACCAAACAGATATTTCAAGAATGATGCAATATAAATAGCTGTTGTAAACTTTGAAATTAAATTCCGCTGCTAAATCTGATGATTATGATTTTGAAAAGGACCAACGCGGGTTAAAAACTTGAATTTTTAGTAAATTTACTGTTTTCTGAAGCGGTGTTACAATTTGATTCCAAACATGACATACACATGGTTTGTTATCCAGCTGCAGACTATGTGACGGATTGAATAAGCCAAAATGACTGGTATTGGATAATCTCCTTCCAATTGTACCACCACATAATGATTATCATATGTGAAATCGTAAAAGTTTGATAGTATTGAATCTCTTCTAGACCTTTTCAAAGAGAAAAAAAGTTATGTCACCTCGCTTGGTTAAATAACCCTTGATCTGTCCAAACTTGTTTACCATTGGGACACCTATTATAGGCATAACCATCCGGTGTTCTAGTACTTTTTAATATTCTCAGTAATCTGCCATCTGTAAAGTAACCGAGTGGCGTTAGGGAAAACTTATTCATATGCATTTATAAACGTCAACTCTCTATCTATCATTATAACATGTGGGAGCATGCATGTAACACCCCGATTTTTTTTACAATTAAAAATATCGACATCCAGTCCAATTACAACTCATATATCAATTACATCAGTGCGGTGCCATAGCACTACAATTAAGTATGTCAACATTGTATCAAGGTAATGTAATAAGAAACATTTGGATAGTTGTAAAGGGCCAAAACTGTAAGCAGAAAGTCTTAAAAGAAACTATGAGCTGCCTCTACTATGTCGGAACCTTGCCGCAGTCATTATTTGAAAAGAATGAAAACTACAACAGTAAGTATAAAACTTAGCGATCATGTTACTTACATACCATACCAGGACTTCATATACCATTCTCACATAACACAACACATGAACATCTTATCATTTCTAACATACCTGCTACCCTAGTAGTCAGTCTTAACTTACCTGTCAGCTTAGAACAGTCTTATCATACTCGTTACCGTAGTAAACGGTCTAGCATACCCGGTACCGCAGTGACCAGTCTCATCACATCATTCACATAATATCAACAATCATACATTTACATGTACTTACACATCATCATCCATAATCATCACCCACATATAATGTAAGTAAGAATACTCACCTGATTATAGATCAAAAGAAGACAGTGACAATTCAGTAAGTATCCAAAGTGTGTGTCTACCGGTAATTACCTACAAATATAGTTGCCATAACATCAGTAAACTACTAGGGTCATAACCTTATCTGAGCTAATCACTTGATTACATTTCAAACCCTAACACTGGTCATCCTTGGTGACTAAATTTCTATTTAAGTTTTACAATTTCAAACAATTGGCAATTCACGATTCAGTGCCCATAGGTGATTTACGATTCACACCTAATAGAAATTCACGATTCCTTTAAAACTTAGATTTGGGATTCAGATGTTTCACTTGTTTACGATTGCCTTATTCGTTTTTATGATTCCATGCTGGTTTACTATTCATACCCAATTAGATATGTGATTGTGATCCAACCAGTTTACGATTCTTATTTGGTGCTTAATGCTTAATTCACGATAGCCAACGTTTTTCAATTTCATGACAGACATAGTTTTCGATTAATCACAAATATTGCTAAGTTTTTCGGTTTAGTTTCTAGCATCAGCGATTTACGATTCTCTATTTAGTACCAATGGTTTTCGATTGCCATTGAGTCCAGTCATGGTTTTCGATCCAACCCAACACAGGGTTTTTGATTCAAGTTATTTCAAAGAGATTTATGATTCTTTTTAGTTTATATGAGATTTGCGATTCTAAAAATGATTTAGTGCTTATAGGCAATTTTCGATTGGGGAATCCTCAAGAGACTCAATCCACTGACTTTACGATTTAGGCCCAAGTACAATTTATGATCGAGGTGTTAGTTCCAGGTTTTCGATTCAAGTCCTCAAGAACATTTTCGATTCAAATTTACAGCCCATCTTAATCAAATCAAACTCACCTGAATCTTAACCAAATTGTGTAATTCTTGTTGCATTAGATCCCAAACAACATAAAAACAAACCCCTAGCGATTTATTGGAATTCTAACCATGTTTAAGGGTCTAGAATTCCTGTTAAGCTCTCAGTTTTTCTCACTTGTTCGAATAGCTAATAAACACCCCAAAACCCATAAAAATCCATTCAATTGACATAAAAAGAGTATGAAATTGATCACCATAACACAAGAAACTGTATCTGATACTCTCCCAACCAAAATCAATTAATTTGATGCAAGTTTCTTCTCGTTCTTCTCTCTTCTGTTCTTGCTCACACACACACAGAGTGTACTAATCGATCCAACACGGCCATAATATTGTGCCATTAGGTATTGTGCCCTAATTTGGGTTTTTATACCCTTCCACACTTTCTAAGTTATCTTATTTAGTCCCTTTTATTTATTAATGACATCACACAAGGTCACTCAAATATAATAACACTTCTATTTCATTAAAATCCGGAATTTAATGTTACATTCAAGAACTAGGTATTACAATGCACTTTTCTCGTGTAAACTTTAGACACGTTATGTCCATTTATAATTCTCATTCTTTGATAATGATAAAGGCTTCTAGGGTGTCAGTTTAGCTTTCCTTGTACATAAAACAATAAAGGGTTTCTCAACTCCGAATCTACACCCACTATTTCAAAGCTTAAATCCACCTTTGATTTGGGTGTTAGTGGTGGCCGGCGGTATTCAGCCGGTTGTTGGTTGGAACAAGCTCATAGTATTTTTTGGGTGTCTAGTATTTTACCTTCAATTTCTTGGTTGGTAATTAAATTGATTTGTTAACTTGTATTAATAATTCTAACTAAGATTTAGGACAATGTATAGAAAATCTATCATTTACTTTAACTTTTGATTTGAGGTATCAATTTAATCACACCCTTTTATAAATCCACGCTTTATTAATTTTATTTCAGAAAGATGATATATCCTTTTACTTATAAAATCAACACAAGTGTCAATATCAATGAAGGAGGTGAGGAAAGAGAATTAGTAGACTATACATGTCACCTTGTGATAAGTACGAAGATAAAGTAGAAAGAAAAAGTAAAAAAATATATTATTTTTTCTTTATTTCTCAATTGGAACCTTCAACTGTAGCAGTAGCAGTAGCAGGTACTATTGCAAATTAATCATCACCTAAAACTAGTAAAAAGTCATTAAAAAAGGACACCTAATTTCAAAAATATGTCATCATATCTTGTTTCTTCTTCTTGACAATTTTATTTATTTATTTTTTTGCACATTTACGTGTCTTTATCTATACATTAATTAAAGAAGAGGACTTGCTGCATTTTCAAACATGGTTTACTTTTTACAAGTAAAGACTTTAGGTTATGAGAAGAAACCCTCTTTTTAATTATGTACCGATAATACCAGAAAAAATAGAAAATTTGATAAAATTACGTACTTTATTTCAAATTTAAAATAATATAAAAATAATAAAAATTTAAAATTATATCAACAAACAAATACAAAAACTCAATAAATATAATACAAATTGGTTTTTCAGAAGCTCATATATATATGTTTTTCCTAAAATAAATGTTATCATTTAATATTTTCTTTTTCATTCAATAAATTCTAACGCTTTCACATTAATTATCAACTATATATGTGGCGAACATGGATGCTTTGTTAACAATCTTATTTATATTGATATTGAAATAAAAGGTAAACAAATAAAAAAAATGCCAGGTGCTAAAAATTAGACCCCACTCTCTTATAATTTAAACATATTATTATATTAATATATTACAGTTTTCAGTATATATCACACACTTAGATATATCATATCAAAGGGTGTCAACTCAAACACGAAGAGGCCGGTGAGGTCTAAATGGAGACGCCCTAAAATTATTGTCCGAGTGTATAATAGTTAAACTAGAATTCAAACTCAACTCGTTCACGTTATATATCATGCACGTACAAATTCAATATCGTAAATCAAAGTCTTCGCATGCGTTATCATATTAGTTAACAGTTTCTCATACATTTACATATATCACATTTAGAGATATAAACTCAAACATGAGAGAGGTCAAAATAAAGACTTCCTAAAATGTCAGAGTACGTACGTACGTGTATAATTAATAGTTACAAAATTCAAACCAAAGTTCTTCACGTTATCATGCACAAATTCAATATCATAAAGTCTTTGCGTTATCATGTGCAACTTCAATCATCTATAGGATTTTGTAAGAAAATATTACACAAGAACCAAGACACACACACACACAACAAAACATATTAGGTAATTTATAAAGTGGACAGTTTTAATTCTTTAATTAATGTGCTAGAATTCTTTTGTGGAGTATGTTATTGAGGTAGTATAGGTTTGGTGTTACCCATGATCTAAAGTCATGAATTCGAGATCCGTCATAAACAAACTTGGGATAGATTTAGAAGCCGTATAAAAAAAAGTTTCATGTGGTTTTATAAATGAAATTAATTCATCTATTCAAAAAGTATATTTACAAACTCAAAAACTGAAAATGAAAAACTAATTAACCGTATTTTTTGATTCATATATTGAGCTTTTAACGGTAACACATGACCATCACACTGAAAAATAATAAATTAATTAAAAAGCACTTAAATTTAAAAAAAAAATATTTTCAGAAATTAATAACAGTGAATTGTTTCAAACAAGCTAGACAAAAATGTAGGTTGGGACACAAGTTGGAAGAGGTGATGATCAACGGACCAAGTGACGATTTCATATTTTAGAAATGTGTGTTTGGTGAGTGTGAACATTTTGAGAACGAGAGGGTTGTATCTATACTTTTACGGTATGTTTGGAGAGGTTGATTTTTTTCATAAGGTATACGTTTGATGAGGGTGGAGGTTTCATGATGTCCGTTGAAGGGTTTTCAAGAGAAAAAAAACATCTTCTCACCATAATGGAGATAACAGTACTGACCATATCTCATCAGCTAGTGTTTATGATCACGGCGTGATCGATCTATCACATGCCCACGTCATCCCTTCTTAAGTGCAACAAAAAGAACAAAAATAAAATGATGTATTTGATTTTGGAAGCACATTTGTGATGGTGTAAACTACTAAATCAAAATGATCTTTAGTTCAATTCATGAACCAAATAAACAAAATCAAGGTATGAGAATCAAAACCAAGATATTCTTCACACAATTTGGGTCAAAAGCATTAAGTTTCTTTTTATTCTAGAATGAGCATCAACCTAAACATGCATTATTTGATACCAATATCAAGAAAGAAAAAAATAAAGGCATTCAGTAGCTTTTTCTTTTTAGACTTGAATCTAAAGCTAATTAAAGTAGGAAATTAAAATTCTAAGTAGCTGTGAAATCACATTTAGGTCAATAACAAAGGACAGCTTGCAAGTTGTTTTATAATTTGTGGTGTTTTTGCTTACAAAGTTTTGAGCATGAAAAGTTTTCTTATTATGTTTTGAATTGAAGTATGTATGGTATCTAAAAATCATTTTCTAAATAAATTTTTGTTGCCATCAATTTCTTTATTATTATGAC
The DNA here is from genome assembly GCA_032274825.1 of Drosophyllum lusitanicum. NCBI lineage: Eukaryota > Viridiplantae > Streptophyta > Magnoliopsida > Caryophyllales > Drosophyllaceae > Drosophyllum > Drosophyllum lusitanicum. Next base: position 12,329 of record JAUEJL010063320.1, on the reverse strand, counting down.
AATAGATAAATATGCTTACAAGTTAAATTTTATTATGTAATTTAATTTTTATAGATATTACTCTCTCGGTCTAAAAAATATTGCCCACTTTGAAAATTTTAAAATCTTTCTTTTTTTTATTTTGACCATAAATATTTTTGTTTGTGTTATATTAATACATGATGCTAAGTACATGAATGGATTGTGTTTTAAATATATTTTTATTAGTATATATAATTTTCATCAAGTATTATAACTCAAATACAAATATTTAAAATCAAAGTTAAAAAAAGATATTTTAAAAAGTAAAAAATAAACAATATTTTTTAGATAGGGGTGTTACTCATACGATGAACGTCTTTAATTTATAGATAGCCCTTTAATCATACTTCTAGATGATACTTAATCCCCATTCGAAGAGATATAGATAGATAGATAGATAGATAGATATAGATATATATATATATAGAAAGAGAGACTTGGAGATAAAGCTAAAGTGGGAAGTTAAGTTAATTAAAGGGCACAATAACGTTCTAGGTATTTGTTATTCCAAATTTAGGTCTCTAAAAAGGGAAAATCAACCACTTTTTTTAGCTAGTAGTGTTTTGTTTAGTAACAATTTGGGCCTAATTCTTATAAAAACATGAACGAACACTTTAGAATCAGCTTTTAGGTGTTATTTTAGAAAACCGAATCGATTTAAATATGATTGTCTGAAAGTCTTTATTAGATTATGCGTATGGCATCTCATACTATGTCTCTTACTTCAATACCACATTAGCGTCACATCATTTTTTTCCTACTATTTTTCTCTCTTTCCCTCAAACCCAAGTATAACCTAACCCAATTAACCTAATCTTTTTCCTCTCCCTACTCTCTCTTACACTGCAAAAAAAAAGGCTCGGGTGAGGGAAACCGAACCACCTACGTACCCGAAGGTGGGGGCATATGGGTGTTCCTTAAGCTACCCGAGGAACCGAAGCACACCCGAGGGTGGCCGGGTTGACCGCTACGGTTGGCAAAATATAACTAACTTTGTTAAAATTTGCATTGTATACAATCAACTTTATATACCAAAAAACACAGCCAACTTTTAAATTTTATGTTATTATATACAATCATATATATTTTCTTTTTAAACTTTTTAGTATTATGTTCTTCATGTTCATCGTGTAAATTGTATTATATTATAAAACAAATATGAAAATTAAACAAGAATATTTCATAGACAAGGGAAGAAGAAATTAGAGTGCAAATTGGAAGAAGATCGAAGTACACATGAATAAATTTGTGATATCAAACAAACCGGAAATCAAAGAATAACAAATTTAGAACAAGATTGAATAACATATAAACTTACTCTTACTCGAATAAAAACTCTAACATCATCTTCCTTTGCCCGAGTGGAATGTATTTTTACGGTGCTCGTTTTTCCAATTATGAAGCATGGCTAAGTGATCCAACTCACAGTGAGCCTAGTGCTCAGGCGGTTTGGCCAATAGCGAGCCAAGAAATATTGAATGGGGATGTGGGCGGGGACTTCTGAGAAATACAAATAACCTCTGATTTTTTTTATCATGTGTTCAGATGAAGATCTAGAACTCGAAGAAGATGAAGAAACCCGGTAAAATTAATGAATTCACGACAGATTGATGAGCAAGATGAATGAAACTTTAGTAGATGAACTAATACGGACAAGATGAAGATAATTAGTTACGTTAGACGTTGAACAATACAAAGCTTTAGCAGACAAACAATTACCTTCTACATTGATTTCAAACCCAAAATCAGATACGATTGAAAACCTAGAAGGTTTTAAAATTAGGGACCATTCTTGTTTTAAAAAAAGGTTCAAATATCAAAAGTGAAAATGTGAGCAAACCAAATGGATCAAAACTTTAATGAACCCTTTAATAAATGGCTGAATGTGAAGAAACGTAATATAAATATCAGCATTTAGCAATAAAGGTTATGTGTACCTCTTTATGCCGAAAAATGATTGTATATTCTAATTGGTTATTGAAAAAGATAACATGACATAGTAAAAACTAAAAATCAAGGATATCTAAGATTACCCTTTTATAACAAACCGAAATTTACAATTTTTTCTGGGATAAAAAAATTGCATGTTATCTTTATAGCAAATATTGAATTGACAATTTTATTATTTTTCTTAACAATTTACCCTTTTTTAAATGTTATATGTATGCTTACCGTGTCTTAGGCCTCATATTTGTTTGGTCAAACAAGTTGGTGATATGATTGAAACTGAAAAACTAAAACTTTTATTTGTATAAAGATGTTTTACATAATATTTGATAATTGGAGTTAAAATATACAAAATGAGAGGAATTGAGATAAATAAAAAAACTAATATGGTAAAAAAAATATGAACAAAATTTTAAGTTACAAGTATCAATGTAGCTTTTATATATTAAACGAAAAACAAGAGTAGTTAACACGGTATTATTAATAAATTCAACAAAAACTAATTTTCTAATAGATCAACTAATTTTTGTTTCAAGCTTTTTCGATTAGATTATTTAAAGTTAAAAATGCTTTAATCATCAAAGTTTTACTTACTTTTTGTTTAATTGTCAAAGTTTTTTTAACAAAATTACCATAAAGTTGTGATCAATTACCTATTAAACCACAATTAATTTTTTTCTTTCTCAAATTTTCATAAATGCGACTTACTACCGGGAGCTTAGAGCCCCTGTGTTGAGAAACAAGTACAAACAACAATTTATATCAAATTAGAACTCAATCTACAAAAAAAAAAAAAAAACCTAAAAACGATCAACACTGGACTTGGTGAAGGAGCATGAAATTGCTATGATCGGAGGTTTATAACTGTTGATTAAGACTAGCTAATCTTCAATTGTAAGTGTTCTATTTCTCCTATTTCTTACTAATCGCAGTTAATGGCTTCTTCTTAAAACAAAAACTATGCAACATGTAGTGTAGATTGCAATAGCTTGATATGTGCATTGTATTTCTTTGGCCTTCGTGCCCTTATTTTGAAGTAACTATAGGTAAACAGTAGAGATTTAATGGTTAAAACAACAAATAAACACAACTTTATGGTCATTGCGTTTCAAAAACAATTTGATGGTTAAACCGAAAAAAAGTAAAACTTTGATGATTAACTCATTTTAACCCGTTCTTTATCTTCGAACTTTTACTTATTTCTTAAAAACTATTATGATGATAACAAGTACTACTTATATTAATATTAAAAATATAACTAGTAGATAAATTACTAAAATTAAGATAGACAAAATTAAATTATTTAATAAATTAATAAAAGATCGAAGTCTAAATATACAAATATAAAATAAAACTAAAATATAGACCAAATTATGATACGTAATAAGATAAACATAAAAATTAAGGGTGAATTGCAAGAAAATATAATAAACTCTGTCTTGTTTATCATCATTGTATATAATAAATTTTAATTAAACGATATAATCAACTTTCATAATCATCTTATTGTTGTATAAAATTTGAATAATGTCAAAATTCATTGTATATATACAATGATAACTAAAACTAGAACACAGAAAAAAGTCGTTTACATGCAGTGAGATGATTATAAAATCTAATTGTATTGTTTAATTTTAAGAAAAAAACCGGTTATATATAATGGTAATCAAGATAAAATTTATCGTATTTTTTTGTATTATACATAGAAATTAACTTAAAATAGGAAAAATCATTCTTAAAACATTTAGATCACTTATGATTTTACGTACGCTAGCTCCAAAACAAAACGTTTTATCGTGTTAAATTATTACTTTTATTATTAAATCGATTAAGTTAAAACACAAATGGCACCTTAATTATTCGAAGCCTTATTTACTTTTTGTGTTTTATTTTATCTATGAATACACAAATTAAAATGGAGTACGTACGTGGTAGACAAGTGTTTTCAGCTCCTTACGTACATGTATCGTTCCTACTTGCTACTCGATCGCGTTTTTTTCACGTTATATATATATATATATCATTATTCATTTTTTATTATTTATTACCGAGTCAAGATTATTAATTTAAGAAATACTATTCAATTTTTAAATTATAAAGTGCACGTAAGACCAAATATAATACATGTGAAAATTTTAAATTTGACACGTGTTTTTTATAAGTTTTGTTAATAACAATACCGGCCAAAGGATGAAATTAATTAATAATAATGATTTTTATGGTTCTAAAGTACTGCTGATAATTAAGAAAAAAAAGTTCATATTTTTAAGAGTTCAATTTTCATGTTTCATATTGTAAACATGAAAACAAGTCAAATAACATGCAATTAAAAGAGTTCAACTAGTCAATTAATGTTGTAGGGTTTGATAAACTTATATAATTACACAGTAATTGTGGAGGATATCTCATTAGCAAATTACTATATATAATACATGAAGGGTATACTAACTAGTACTCGTGCTAGTGGTACGGAGAGTTTTATCTCATTGTGAGGTCTCGAGTTCGAGTCTTATACTCTTATTGTGGGGGTTTCCGGAAACAATGGATGAGGGTTTACTCCCTTATGGCGCGTAGCTTGAGGCTCGCATACTGCCCTATATGGATGTCAATGCGGGCCCAGCCCACTAACATAACTTCGTTGTTCAATATATATATATATATATATATATATGCAAGGGTATATTTCTTCAATATCCTCACTTACATATATGTTCCCTTACCCTTTTATATATTTGTTTAATTTGTTCATATCCCCAATGACAAATCATTGGAAGGATGAATCAAAATTTAATAATATATCCATATGTATTAAATACCCTGAATTTGTTCAATTAATTGGTTGATGATACTCTAGCATATATCTTAGATGTTTAATTTGCTGCTACAAGGACCACCCAGTGCACTTAATTGTAATTTTATTTGAACAATTTCAATAATTTGGAGTTTTGAAGATGATGTGAATTAGTAAATGTAGAATTTTGCAGAACCATGTTTTGTGTAAACATAAATAACCTTATATATGTACATATGGATACACATATATTTGCTCAATGAGTTGTAATTTTAATGTGATATAACCTAATTTAAGTACCGTTAGCAGCATATACCTTTTATCTATAAAATTATCTTTAAAGAACCACCCATGAAGTAACCTATTCAAAATAAAGGAGCCAAGTGTAATTATATGTATACCTAAAGGACCAATTGTATACATGTGTGTGTGTGTGTTAATTGGCTATAAATACAAGGCATGAGCCACAAGCCCCTACACAGAAACAGACAGGCAGCCATGGGCATGGGTAATTTGTTGAAAGCTGCATCAAGCAGCATAAAACCAATAATGATATTATTGTTATCATGTAATTGCTTGATGATGATGGTTATGATATCAGAAGCTCAAACACCAGCACCAGCAGCCGGGCTGTCGTATACATTCTACCGCACCACTTGTCCTCAGCTCGAATCCATTGTTCGACAAAACCTTCAATCTGTTTTCGCTTCTGATATCGGCCAAGCTGCTGGTTTGCTTCGACTTCACTTCCATGACTGCTTCGTACAAGTTGGTTAATTTCCCTTTTCTTATTATTATTATTATTATTATTATTATTATTATTATTATTATTATTATTATTATTATTATTTTATATATATAGTAGGTTTGTGTTATAAATCTCCGATTTTATATCCAAAAACTTACTATATATTGTTAATTACTTTTAAACCTGCAGGTGAGAAATTAAGCGCCATTGATGTTTTTTTTAAGTTTTCTAGGAACTAAATAAATAGGCAAAACTAAATTAATCATAATATTTTGTTATAGATGAATTATATTTTTTTGTAATGAAACATAAATAAAAGACCATTTAAAGGTACGTACGTATTCTCTTAGTTGGAATCTACCTTTACTTAAGACTAAAGATCATATTCTCGTTTTAACTTTATTATCGTTTAAATTATATACATGATACAGATAATAGAAAATACAAAAAATATATATAAATATTTAATTAAATAGATATTTTAATTTTGTGCAGATCGAATATAAATAACGAAGTGGCTTTTTTAGAAAACATAAACAAAACAAAAAACAAGAACAGTTGACGAGATTTATATATGTACATGTTCGTTGGCCAGGTGTATTTCATGTAATGGATCGATATTTCGAAAATATATGTTTTATGAAATAGTAAATAATTATTATATGGAAAAAATATATATGTTTTAAGTAAAAAAATGGAATAAACAGGTATTGATTATACTTTATAGTTTTAAGTCATGGTTTTTAAGATCCTACAATCTATCGATTCCATTTAGTTAAAACGTGTTCATTATTGCTAGGATATTTATAGACATATGATCTTATATAGAATCTTGATTTTGTCAAAAGGATCATAAGATCTTGATTCGTTTTGATAGCTACTTAATTACATGGCTCGATGAGTTCTTTTATATACTATATATTGTAGAAGTCATTAAGTGACAAAGAAGTAAACTGTAAAAATCATGTATAGTAAATTATGGGATATCATTATAAATATTATATCGTAGTTACTAATATAAATCTTTAGAAGTGATGTTCCTCGGGGGCCGCTAGACAACATAAGTAGCCTTCGCTACACCCCGCAACCATAATCATTGTTCTAATAAGATCTCGATCGTCATAATCTTGGTGAAGTGTCGTTACTTACCTAATTCATTTATCATTCTTGAAAGCTATACTTATTTAAGTTGGCTTAGTAAAAAATTGTGTTTCTTAGTTACTCATTAAATTTAGAATCAGGTTGACCTTATTAGCATTATATATATAAAGCAATTTTCTTATAGCAAAATTCACACACCTCCTAAATATGCTTTTAAATTTACACCTTATCTATTACAAGTAGTGATGAATCTAGAATATAAAGCCACATGGTTCTCTAAGTTAAACACTAAGAATAAAGAGACAACTATACTTTGATAGGATCGGGTTACGTCATTCAAGTAAAATTTAAATATATATCCAATATATAGTTATATTAAATTTCTCACAATCTAGGTGTACGCGTGAGTGCGTGTGTGTATTTAAAGGGTTAATTTTTGAGTTGTGTTATTTTTTTCTGACGTTTAAGTATATATATATATATATTTTTTATTTTTTTCATACTTATTAGTTTAAATTAAAGTTTTGGTTCAATTATTCTTTCGAATAGGATAGGGTCTTTTTACCAACAGTAGCGACATCAATGAGTGATTAAGGTGTTTTTCTTTCTACAAGATAGAGGGTTCAAATTCCGTCATGAATATATGTGTAAATTAAGTGGGTGTTAAGGTTTATCGTTTAAAAAAGGGGTATTTTTTTAGTTGAGTTATTATACTAAAAGATAAAAATTAGGCCTTAAGCTTTTCATAGTGATATATATTTTTAATTTATTTGGTCCAGTCCTCAAAAATTTTATATAACTTCTAAATCTATTTAAAATTTTAGCTAGTTCATGAGATCTACCTACCTACTTCTTACATTCACCTTAGACTACAAAACTTGAAACAAAATTTTATAATTACATTAACTTAACATGAAAATAAACAAATTTGACACATATAATAAATATATTGGGTTCGGGTTGATTTGTGTGACACAGATAATAATTGGGTTGAGTTAGGGTTATACATAAATTTTGCTGGTCAACAAACCAATTTAATATTTTTGTAGATTATATCCTTTTCATATATAAACCAAGCTTTGATGTAATTGTCATCCGGATTTCAAAAATCCATATTATTTTATTGTTTTAGTTTGTGAAAATTTAAGTAAGATAGTTTCTGGTGTTAAAATTTATGATTTTTTACAGCTCGTGTAATTTTTAAACCTACTGATTTTTTAACTCGTTGGCCCGTTACAACTCGCCAACCTTTTAATAACCCACCAACCTGCAAATGACCCGTCAACACCCTAACCCGTATAATTAAACGGGTTACGCAAGTCTCCCATATAGGAGTTAGTGTTTTGAATTCTGACTTGAATAAAAGGGCCAGGTTCGGATAATGTGTTTTTGACACGCCAACCTGAACAGTCGAACACGACACAATTATCACCCCTAAGCCAAATGCCTTTGCTTATACAAGGCAATCTATCTAATTACATAATAAGAAGGTGATTAGTAGACTATCAAGAAACACAAATAAACACCAAAGATGTTTTGCGATCGAATCTGAAAACTTAAAATTTCAAATTTTCAAGCAATTAAAATTTATTTTTTGTAAATTCAGACAATAATCAAGTGTTTGAAAACGCTCTTCTTTCCTATTATTCATGTTATAAAAAGAACCTTTACACTTTTTTTATATCCTCCAAAATTACATAAATATCCTTACCGAATAACTTTTTTAGTTATTTTTATTATTTAAATTTGTTAGACATAATTTTGCCATTTGCCATTTTTTAGTTTTAACTAACAACTATTCTATCAAATACATGTATACATGTAATACTAAAAGCTTCTAGCTCCGGCTTATTATAACTACCACCTAATTATGAGTACCATCTATTTCTGTAAAACACACCTTATCTATGCTTCTATAGTAATATATAAAGAGTTTAACACCCTCTCTACTTTAACTTTGGGCAAAATGCGCGAAAATACAATAAACTATGTCAATATTGTCATTTTATTTAACCAACTTTATTTTGTACCTAAAACTACAAACAACTTACAATTTTGATTCATTGTATGCAATCGGTGACCTGATTACCAGGTTACCGGTTGCCGATTATATACAATGAATAAAATTTGAAAGTTGTTTGTATTTTTAGGTACCAATGTTCTTTTATTTTTTGCTAGGTTACCTGTAAGTTACCTATTGTTATAGGTAACTTGCATACAATGAACCAAATTTGTAAGTTGTGTGTATTTTTAGGTATAAAATAAAGTTGCATACAATGACAATGTTGACATAGTTTGTTGCATTTTCGTGCAATTTGCCCCTTTAACTTTTATAAGACTATTTAATTTTAAATAATATCCGTTTTTATACAAATAATACAAATACTCAAAGCAAAAGTTCTATCAATCACCTCCTTAATTACCCCCAACAAATTTGCGGTTAACTATTCTTTAACAACTCCTTAAACATATTTATATATCTTTTTTCTTATTTTATTTTTTCTCAAAAATTACATTAAAAATCAATAAAAAAGTTGATGAGAAAAAAGAAGAATAAAGAAAATTTAAAAAACCACATTTCCCAAATAACATACCATTATATTCTTAAAACCGGACATATTGTCGAGCATAAATTATTCGTCGCCGTTACATTTAACGAATACTATGCTATTATAGTTATATTTAACGAGTGTTTCTAATTAACTTTATGCTCACACGTAATAAGACATCTTTATTAAATTTGATAATGACATTAATTAACCCATAATTTTAGGGTTGAGAACTTAAATTAGTGATATATTCATACTTTCCATAATTGGTGCTTTGGTCGCGTCTTATTTAGCAATATTTATTTGTTGGATTTCATCCTACTTTAGTACACTACCTTATACTATAATTAGCATATTTTGATTTTAATAATTTCATAGAGTTTTATTAAAATATAGTTATAGTTATTTTAACTTATTTGTTTAATTATATTGATATATTACTGCAGGTTTTGTCCAAACAAAAATAAATTATATATTATTATATATGAATGATTTGCTTGATTTTCATTTTATACTATCCCTTTTGTCTTGTAGTAATTGCAAGATTATTGTTCTCTCTCAGAAAATATATAGAAATTAAAATCATTGTAACTGCTCCAACATTCTCATGTAAAATAATGAAAATTCATAAAAACTAATTATTGCATTGATAATTATTTATAAAATAAATAAGAAACTCTAATGAAAAAAAATCCTAATTAGCCCTAGCCCGGGCCGATCTATACAATCGAATAAGTTATACTACATTAATTATCATCGCCTTTAAAAAAATAAATCATTAATCTTATCATAAAAAATACTTTGGCCAGGAGCATTTTATGATCCAATTATTCACATCTTTTTAAAGGTATAATTATGGTATGATTATACCATAATTTGTATAATACATCTAGATTTAATTCAATATTTAAAAATTAATTAATTTGTAAAATGATCGATACTATTTCTTTTAATTTGTTGATATGAACAAACTAAGTTTAAAGGCATAATTATGGTATGATGTTAAATGTGTCACATGGAGCTAGGGTCATGTTGCCCCTCAATTATTTATTATGAAAAGTCATCATCTATTCACTCTTCACAATATAATATTAATAAATGCTAATAAATAAGTTTGATGGGTAAAATAAAAGCATTTATGCATACAAAAGTACATAACACGTATCATAGCACAAAGTATTATTTTAACAACCATTTTAAGATAGTCTAGCGGTAGGATGCTTCAAAGTCTTATGAGAGACCTGGTCGGCCAGGTTCAATCCCCGTTGATCTAAAACTTATGAATAACCAAAAGAAGTATAGAAAATTAAAAACATAGAAATGGTTAGACGTCTTATATCAGAGTATAGCTTGACTTCACCAGAGATCACGTTAAAGCAAAAAAATCTCTTTTTAAAAGAAAAAACAATTTTATTTTTAATTTGATTTATCCTAAAAAAATCTTTTATAAAGAGTTATATTATTCTTATTGATTTATTGAAAAAATAATGTATACAAAAACCCTAAAACTTGGCAAAATATTTAAATCTTGGGATAATTGCAAGTTAATGAAAATGATTTTTATATATGATTAACTTGATTCTTGTTACAATGTGAAGGGTTGTGATGGGTCCGTTTTGCTTGATGGGTCAGCCAGTGGTCCAAGTGAGAAGAATGCACCACCAAACTTGAGCTTACGAGCTCAAGCATTCACCATAATCGAAAATCTTCGGAGGCTCGTTCACAATGCTTGTAACCGAACCGTCTCGTGTGCCGATCTTACTGCCCTCGCCGCTCGGGACGCCGTGTTCTTGGTAATTCACAATTATTATTATCATTTTAGCAATGATATCAAATTAACACAAACTAACGATTTGCTTGATGTATATATATAGTCTGGCGGGCCTAACTACAGCATACCCTTGGGAAGACGTGATGGGCTTAGCTTTGCCACGATAAATACGACGCTTGCAAACCTTCCTCCGCCCTCTGCTAACACCACTACCCTATTGAACTCTCTTTCAACAAAAGGGTTCACTCCTACTGATGTTGTGGCCCTCTCTGGCGGCCACACCATCGGTATTGCCCACTGCACCTCGTTCACAGGTCGACTCTACCCGACACGAGATCCGTCCATGGACCAAACATTTTTCAACAACCTAAGAATCACGTGCCCGACAACGAACTCCACTAACACCACTTTCATGGACATTCGGTCCCCGAATGTGTTCGACAATCGGTATTATGTTGACCTCATGAATCGACAAGGGCTTTTCACATCGGACCAAGACTTGTACACCGATAGTAGGACTCGAAGTTTCGTCACGAGCTTTGCTATCAACCAAACGCTATTTTACGAAAACTTTGTGAACGCGATGATCAAGATGGGGCAATTGAGCGTGTTGACTGGTACGCAAGGAGAAATACGTGGAAACTGCTCACGAACAAACTCGAACGACTTAATCTTGTTACCCAACATCGAAAGCGGCCGAGATGAGATGCTGGCGTCGTATTAGGGGTGATGTTACATGAACCTCTTCGACAAAATAAGACGCAAGATGTTAAAAAACATGTTTTTTCGGAGTTATTATGATTATGTATTGTTGTTATATATGGGTGTTTTCTGTCATATATATTGATAGAAAATTAGAAATGTGAGAACATCTATATGTCCTGTAGTTTTGGGCTCGGATAAACATGTTACAATCATAAAATAAAAATATGGTGTAAATTAATTTTATGGTATCTTGAATAATGTTTTTTTCATAAAAATACACTAAAAAAAGCCTACTAATTCAAGCCAGAGTTTTAACAACCATGTCTGATTTTTAATATTTATTAGAAGTACACAAATTATTAATATTTTTTTTTGGTTAGATAGAATGAGTTGATAAAAGAATGAATTGATGAGGTAATAAAACGAGTTGTGGAATTAGATTCATTGTATCCTATTATCATGTTTAGCTTACATGAGGATGAAACTTTCGTTAGATACTATATGTTTAAAAAAATCAAAAAATAAAGAGTTAATTACAAAATTGATCCTTTCTGTATACCACTTATTTCACTTTTAGTCTTTTAAGCTAAAATCTTGCAATATTAGTCCTTTAAATGAATTTTATGCACACAATTGGTCCTTTAACCGTTAACTTTAACAGTGTTGCTGTCAAACTTTTTTAAATACCCATTTTAC